>SKCR01020201.1:0-39116 GCA_019454045.1 Zanthoxylum bungeanum | reverse complement strand
CCCCTAGTTCTCGGTTCCAACGAGTATACAAGTTGGTGTCGGGAACTATATAAAGATGTTGTGCTGATCGCCTTGCTGGTGGTCGCTCCAGAAATTACAAAGAAACTGTCTTCGCCATTAACTAAGTCTTCTGTTTCTATCTTCATATCCTCGGTTATTGAAGATGCTAATCCCATTCAGGACGATTCTCCACCTTAAAGCAAATTCTCAATTGGGTCGTCCCATCAGGAGATGAAGTTCCTCTTGTCGTCCAAACTAAAAATGACTCATCCTCTGTAATATATGTACCAGAGATTTGGAGGTCCTAACCCCTGACTGATCCAATCTCGATTGTGAGGAGAAAATTTTTCCTCTGAGCTAACGATGATGTGCTTAGTGGCATGTGATCATGTCTTAAGCTGTGAGAGACGTTTGGACTTGGGGGAATATTACGTCCCCAGTCCAAAGAGACAGACTCGGTGGGACATAACCTGACCCCGAGAGAGAAAAGGCACATGGACTTGGGGGAATGTTACGTCCCCAGCCCAAAGGGCTGACTCGGTGAGACGTAACCCGACCCCGAGCGAATAGAGGCACTTGGACCTTGGGGAATGTTACGTCCTCAGTCCGAATGGCTGACTCGGTGGGACGTAACCCGACCCCGAGCGAAGAGAGGCACTTGGCTCTGGGGGAATGTTACGTCCCCAGTCCAAAGAGACATACTCGGTGGGACGTAACCCGACCCCGAGAGAGAAAAGGCACCTGGACCTGGGGGAATGTTACGTCCACAGTCCGTAGAGACAGACTCGGTGGGACATAACATGACCCCGAGCTGAATGACCAAGTGGCCTTGGCGGAATAAAATCCAGACCCGAGCCGAATAACCAAGTGGCCTCGGCGGAACGAAATCCATCCCCGAGCCGAATAACCAAGTGGCATCAGTGGAACGAATCCAGCCCCGAGCCGAATAACCAAGTGGCCTCGGCGGAACGAATCCAGCCCCGAGCCGATTATTCCTTGGGACTTATTCAGAAGGGAGGTGAATCAACCTTTGAAGCCCTATCGGGTTTGGCATGAGCGTCCTCTTGCCAGACCAGTGTAAATCAAAAACTTTGGAAAATAAAATCAAAAAAGTGTAAACAACAGCACAGATACCTCAGAACAACGTTCTGTCCGAGGTCTCCAAAACACAATTTTGAATCTTTCAATTCCGAGTCCCGGTGAACCAGGATTTGGATCAGAGAGCGTTTTAGAATGGTAAGGGAACATCCTCTATACTTCAGGTCTCCATGGAGCCTGTGTATCGTTCGAGGGCTCCTCCTTACAACGCTGGAGCAAGCATACGCTACGGGGGCACAATCCCTCCCCGGGCTATACTTCTCTTGGATCCGAGTGATCGAAGAGTGTCCGAAATATTAAGGGCATATCCCTGCTTATGTTCGGTAACACTGGAGCAAGCAAACGCCACGGGGGTATCATCCTTCCCCGTGCTATGCTTCTCGCGGATCCATTAATCTGGTATGTGAAATATATGCGGGTACATTCTCTGCTCCGTCTTTCCCGAACCGGCCTGGTAAGGCCCTATTCTGGGGGTATTTCTTCTTCGCGCTTCTTGTCCCTTGATCTTTTGCAAGTTAAGTGAATCCGGTCAGAACATTATGCATGTGCTTTCTTATTGCCGTGTCTGCTATTGGTTTGTTGCGGTCTTCATGTATTGACCCCGAATCATTGCGTCGAGTATGCCCCCGAAATTTTGAATATGGCTTTCTATTTTAATTAAGAGAGTGGGTGGAAATTTTGAAAAGAGAAAGTTTTTATTCATATTTGGGGACACACTGCCCCTCTTACAGCTCTCTGCAGGACATTTTGAGAAAAGCTTTGCATTGAACTCCTTACCCATTGTCGGGTTGCTGCAAAAAAAGAAAGAATTTACTGAAAGTATTTTCTTAACATCTCGGTATTCCAAGGCTTCCTTAATCGCGTGTCGTCTAGATGTTCTAAGATGTAGACCCCTGGCCTTACCACATCGGCAATTTTATAGGGCCCTTCCCACTTGGCTCATAACGACCCTTCTTCCGGCCTTCGAGTGTTCATGGTGACTCTCCTTAACACCAAGTCGCATGGGAGAAAGATGCGGGTCCGAACTCTTTTGTTGTAGAAACGGGTCATCCTTTGTTGATAAACCGCTGTTTTCATAGCTGACTTCTCTCTTTTTTCCTCGATCAGGTCGAGGTGGTTTCTAACAAGTTTTTCGTTCTGTTCGCTTTCAAAATGACGGACCATGTGGGTCGTTATTCCGATCTCTGCTGGGATAACTGCCTCACACCCGTATGATAAGGAAAACGGGATTTCCTCTGTAGACCATTTATAGGTTGTCCGGTGTGCCCACAGTACTTCTGGTAATTCCTCGACCCATAAGCTCTTGCAGGATCCGAGCCGAGCTTTGAGATTTGCTTTGATGGTTTTGTTTGTCGCATCGACCTGTCCGTTTGACTTGGGATGGCCTGGTGAGGCGAATCTTAGAGCGATCTGGAGGTCTTCGCAGAGCTTCTTGAATCCCTTACTGTCGAATTGTTTCCCGTTGTCGGTGATAACCGCCCGGGGGATTCCGAACCTGCAGATAATATTCTTCTTTAAAAATTTTGTGGCCTTCTTTTCTGTGATGGTGGATAGGGGTTCGGCCTCCACCCATTTGGTGAAATAATCTATGGCCACAATTGCGTACTTCGCCTGTCCTCGCCCCCTCGGCATCGGTCCGATGATATCTAGCCCCAACTGGGCGAACGACCAGAGACTGGACAGGGTGGTTAACTGTTCTGCCGGCAGGTGGTGAATATTGGCATTCTTCTGGCATCCTTCACATTTCCGGGCTACTCTCATGCCGTCCTGGTGCATAGTTGGCCAATAGAACCCTTGCCTTAAAGCTTTGAAGGCAATCGATTGTCCTTCGGCGTGATTTCCACAGATGCCTGCATGGATTTCCCTGAGTACATAATCTGTTTCCTCTTCCGTTAAACATCTCAGGATGGGCACTGTGTAGCCTATTCGGTAAAGCACCCATTCAATCAGGGAAAACTTGGTGCTTTTGAATTTTAGCTTTCTGGCTTCCTTTTTGTCCTCGGGTGTCTCCCCTATTTCCAAATATTTTCTAATCAGCTGCATCCATGAAGTTTCATCTTCTTTATCCAGGGCTTCTACTTCGAGCTCCCCCACGCTTTTTTCTCGGAGGCAGATTAAGGGGACTATTCTAGGATTTTCTGTCTTTATTGAAGATGCGAGCCGCGCAAGGGAGTCTGCTTCACCGTTGTTTTCTCGACCAACTTGCTCAAAGTGAACGCTCCTCATTTTTTCTACCAACCTCTTTACTTCAGTCAAGTAGGCTATCATGCTCAGTTCCCTGGCCTGGAATTCACCTTTTAGCTGCTGAATAGCAAGTTGTGAGTCACTTCTTACCATTACGTCGTGGTCTCCCATTACCGTGCACAGCCTTAATCCGGCCAGGATCGCCTCATACTCTGCCTCATTGTTTGTGGTCTCGAAGGCGAACCTTAAGGCAAACAATACTTCTTCCCCCTTGTCAGTTTTCAACACGATCCCAGCTCCACTGCCCTGTGAGCTGACAGACCCGTCCACTGACATTTCCCATTTGTCTTCCCCTACAGTCAAGATCTGGGGTTCGGTGAATTCAGCAACAAAATCTGCCAGGGCCTGTCCTTTTACTGCCGTTCTTGGGATGTACGAAATTTCGTGTTCACTCAATTCCACCAACCATTTCATTAATCTGCCGGAGACTTTTGGTTTCTGCAGGATCTGCCTCAGAGGATAGTTGGTGTAGACTCGAATAGGATGGGCCTGGAAATAAGGCCGTAATTTCCGGGCTGCAGTGACTAATGATAAGGCGACCAGTTCATGTACTGGATATCGGGTCTCGGCTTCTAACAAATCTTTTCTAACATAATACACTGGTTTTTGGACCTTATCGGCCTCTTGTACTAGTACCGAACTTACTGCGTGTTCTGAAACAGCTAAGTACAAGTATAAGGTCTCACCTGGGAGCGATTTTACTAGAAGTGGGGGCCGCATTAGGTATTGTTTTAATTGCAGGAAGGCTTCCTCGAATTCTGTCGTCCAGTCGATTTTTTTTTTGCTTTTTTGATGATTTTGAAGAAATGGTGGCACTTGTCGGTTGCTCGGGAGATGAATCGGTTAAGCGCGGCTAGCCTGCCGGTTAGACTTGGCACTTCTTTTACCGTCCTGGGAGATTTTAAGTCCAGTACGGCTTGTATCTTCTGCGGATTTGCTTCTATGCCTCGGGAGCTTACCATGTAGCCTAAAAACTTCCCGGAGGCCACCCCGAATGCGCACTTCTCCGGGTTGAGTTTTAAATTGTGCTTCCTCAATAACTCAAAAGTTTTCTTCATGTCGATCACGTGACACCCTGGCTCCTCGGACATCGTTATCATGTCATCAACATACACCAACATTGATGTGCCGATGAGTGGTTTGAAAATTTTGTTAACCAGTCTTTGAAAGATGGCTCCTGCATTTTTTAATCCGAATGGGCATTACTTTATAACAATAAAGCCCCTGATCGGTGACAAAATTTGTCTTCTCCTCGTCAGCAGGGTGCATCTTGACCTGATTATATCCTGATAAGGCGTCCATAAAGCTCAGCAGTCCCTGGCAGGCTATTGCATCTACCAGCTGATCTATGTTTAGTAGTGGGAAGCTGTCTTTCGGGCACGCCTTGTTGAGGTCGGTGAAGTCCACGCATATCCTCCATTTTCCGTTTGATTGTTTTTACTAATACCACGTTTGATACCCACTCTGGGTATTTTACTTCTCTGATGAAACCAGCTCTTAATAATTTGTCTACTTCGGTAGCTACGGCCCTGCTTCGTTCCTGATTAAAATTTCTTCTTTTTTGCTTCACTGGTTTGTGTGATGGGTTTACTGCCAAGTGGTGACTGATGAATTTTGGATCGATCCTAGGCATGTCGTCATGTCCCCAGGCGAAGATGTCTGGGTACTCTTTAAGACATTCCAGCAGGCCCTGTTTCAGGTTTTTATCTAAGTTTCCCCCAACTTTTATGCTCTTCCCGGGTCCGAAGAGTTCTATCCCTTCCAATTCTTCAATTGCTCATAACCGGGCAATTTTATTTGGCCGAGGACCTGGATCCATACTTGTTTCTTTTCTGTCTTCATCCTCCTGCCTTTTCCTGATACATATTTCGATGCACATGGTTTCTCGTGAAAGAGTGGCAAAACAACTGCGGGCTACCTTCTGACTCCCGCATACGATTCTGATCCCTTCCCGAGTGGGGAATTTTAGTTTTAGATAATAGCAGGACATTGCGGCCTTTGTCTTCATCATGAAAGGCCGACCGACAATGACTTGGTAACTGCTCATGCAGTCTACCACTTTGAAATTTATCATGATCATTCGGGTTATGGGGTGAGTCCCGATCGTCATGGCCAATTATATCATTCCCAGTGGGACGACCGTTGAGCCTCCGAAGTCGTACAGGGGGGTGCCGTCGTCGGTTAGAGTTGCATATTCCACTCCCAGTCCTTCTAAAGCTTCCTTGGAGATTATGTCTACTGCGCTTCTGGGATCTACTAAGATTCTATCCACTTTTGAGCCGCCGATTATCGCTTTGATTATTAATGAATCTTCATGGGGGAAACTCACCCCTCGAGCATCCTCGTCGGTGAACATTATGGGTACTGACCGACCTCCTCGAAGTACCAATGACTGTTATGTTTCTAGCACCTCCGTCCCCCGAGCTCGGCTATAGTTCTTTCTTGACCGGTTAGAGTCTCCGGCCAGTGTCTTCCCCCCGGCGATGATGTTTACCTGTCGGCTTCGTGCCCTCCGTTTGGCTGCCATGGCTTTATGATCGATATAATTATTTAAGTACCCATTTCGTGCTAGGTCTTCCATCTGTTCCCGCAAATCTTTACACTCGTCCGCTGTATGCCTCCTCAGATTATGATGTATGCAATATGACTTTTTATTCCTTTTATCTGGGGGAAATCTCCTGAGGTCGGGTTCTATCAAGAGGCCATTTTCTTGTATCTCCATGATAATCTGCCCCGGCGGCTTGTTCAGGGGAACATATGCTTCTTCCCGGACTACGTGGTTTACTCGGGTCGAGACTCATATTTCCTGGTTATTCTGAGGTATTGGTTTGAATTCCTTGTGCCTCGGGAGGAGTTTTTTGAACTCCATGTCTGGTCGGTGGGGGGCCTCTGCCCTTGTCGTCATCTCTCTGACAGTTGTCCCCCTCCGGGAGATCTTTTATTCGTTTTCAAATGAGACGAATTTTCGAGCTACTTCCAGGGCGGTAGCATAATCTGGCATGTCCTGGATCCTTAGGTGAGTCCACAGTTTCCCGACCCTTAAGGCTCCTTTTAAACTTTCCAAGGCTTCAAGGGACTCATATCTTTCGACTTCGAGTACCATATTGTGGTATCTCTCGATGGAAGTTTTTAAGGGCTCGTCCTCTCCTTGCTTCATGAGTCTCAACTCTCCAATTGTCTTTTTAGGGGCGCAGACCCCCATGAAGTGCCGAATGAATGACTTTTTAAGTGGCGTGAAGCTTCCGATGCTCCCCAGGGCCAGACTTATGTACCACAGGATGGCGGATCCGCCCAAGGTTAGGGGGAATACTTTGCAGATGGCATCCCCCATTACTCATTGGACTTCCATTAATATGACAAAACTTTCAATATGAGATTTTGGATCGGTATGACCCCTGTAAGGAGTCATGTTTGGCATGTTGAATCGCCTCGGGAATTTTGCCAACCTTATTTCTCCTGTGAGGTGAGATTCATCTTCGCTGTCCCGGGTATCTGTATTAGTCTTGAGGCTTACCCACATTTGGCCATCTCTTGCTTTAGCCAAGACTTCATCTTGCTACTTGTGCTTCCATGTCGTTTTCTGTGCCTCTCTTCGCATTTATTGCCTTGGGCGCGGTGCTCCTTGTGCTTTGAAGTTTCCCGTATATTCTCACCATATTCCCCGTCTTTTACTCTGGAGTCACGAAGTCTATCATAGGAGGAATCTGGTGATTGTCTTTCTTTTTCTTCTTCCCAAGTGTCCTCTGTTTGTGAGTCATTTTCTACGACTATGGATTTTATCCCGTAGGGGCCCCTCCTCATGGGTTCATCGTCTTCACTCGTGTCTATATTCCTTTTACCTTCTACTTTTTCATCTCTTCTTCGGCTGGTTCCGGCTTCTGGTTTCTCGTTGTTCATCCCTTCCATTCTCTCCAGTCGATCCGTCATGGATTTCATGCTTTCTTCCATCTTTCTCATCCAGTCTGTAGCCGGACTCCCCAACGACTGATGATTTCCACCTTCTGCCATCGTCTTACAACGCGAGCTGCTTTTTGTTGAAATTCCCCACAGACGGCGCTAGCTGTTGACGGCTGATTTCGGTCTCAGGGCAATGTGGGAATATTACTCCCGAGACAATCCTCCCTCAATCAGTGAATTTGTTCGGTTACGGGGGAACCAAAATCAAATTTAGCAGAAGACAGACAAAATGCACCAATCAACAAGGAGATTTAACGTGGTTCGGCGGATCAGGTCCAACCTACGTCCACGGGCACAAAACAAACGATATTTTTTTTACTCAAACTTGCTTCCCAGATCTGTTTTTTGTTTATAGGTCTGATGATAATGATCTTGATGCCTCTTACACATACTTTCCTCTTCTATTTATAATAGCAAAGAAATCAGATTCCTTTTCCCACAAGGATTCCTAACCAAAAACTAACTTCTCTTCCTTTATCCCATTAGGACACTGACTTATCAGTTCTTCTCATGAAGATAGGATAACTCATCATCTTATCCCGTAAAAATAGGGTGACTTATCTTCTAGAGCAAATCTCACCACATGCTCGGTTTTCATGGGGTCGGTCACAGTGGTCATTTGAATCGGGAATGCTGCCACAGATCTGATAATGCCCGATCATCCAAGCTTTAAGTGGTCGGTTATCGATAAAAGTGCTCGATCTCTTACTGTTGGCTTTAAAACACTCATGTGGTCGGGTCGGCATTAATGATTTCGATCAACAAAGGAATTACCCTTTTACCCCTGTCGTGCTGCTTAAATACCATCATGCCTGAAAATACCATCAACAAGATATATCATCTCTAGCAAAAGTAGGCTTTGCCTTATAACTTAGGAAATTAAAAAATAATAGAATTAAATCAACGAACTCAAAGTCTTAAGTCTTAAGATACCCAAAGTCACATCAAGGATTCAAAATAATAACATACCAACATAATAAATAAACCTCAAAATGGTATGCATGGTCTCCAAAGTCATAATGTAATCAAATTAAACCTACTGAAAATAAACTAAATTCTAACAAAAGTTCTTAACAAAATAGACTTCATCAATCAACTTCAAGCTTGGTACCAGTTACCACTCCAAAAATTAAGTTGAACTCCTTCAAAGCAAGTAGCAACCTAATCAGTCATCCATAAAATAAGATAAAATTAGGAATGTTACTGTTATCTATATAAGATAATGAAAATTGCACATAAGCAAATGACAGCAGAAAATGTCAGGTGAATAAATTATTCAATCTACCGTAAACTAAAGCTCCCCAGCTTCGGGATTCTCCTCTATAAATTTTAGCAACCTTCTTCCTTCTTCTACCAATAGAACTACCATTGCTTTTCAAAAATGAATTCAAAAAAATTTATGTCTACTTTTAAATCTACCAGAAAAACTACAAGCCATAGATTCTTACCTCATTGGATTTCCTCATCATCTTCTCTTAACAATTCCACTAATATATTTGAAAATATTTTTTTCACATCTTTTCATCCTTCCACCAGTATATTCGGAAGGAAAATCTTCACAGCACCTTATGAACCAAAGAACGCTGATCACAATGATGATGCTCCCCTAGACACCAGTGGCATGGATATTAACCGACAACCACTCATGGGGTAAGACTTCTATGCACTGCCGCTCATATGCACTGCCTTTAGGTTTTTTTTTTTAAATGGTTGTCATGTGTTGGAAAATAAAAGTCAATTTACATATCAATTATCCAAAAAATAAAATAAAAATCTGAAGCAAGCGAAAATATTGAAGTTGAATTAATTTTTCTGCTGCAGACTGCACAATATTGAAATTGCACACTAGAAGTACAAAGTGCACGTTCTAGAAGTACATAGTGCACGTTCGGTGAAAATTTCTGAATGACATGGTTTAGTAGTGTAAGGTTTATGATATATTTTTCAAGTCTTGAATTTGAATTCAGGGGTGTGTTTCTTGTAAGAGTCCGGGGCAGTTGAAGATTTTATCTGTTCTAATTTAGTCCCAATCGGATGATTTGATAGTTGAATTTTCCACGTTTCGAAAAAATTGAAACATTAAGAATGCATTTGATAGATAATATTATATAGATAATATAAAATAATTTATAAGTTATGTAACAAACGTTAAATTATAAATTAATATAAAAAAATAATATTATATTATAAAATTACGACCCTGTTGTGAACAGAAATACTAACATTAAAAATGTTTGATAGAAAATAAAAGTCAATTTACATATCAATTATCCAAAAAAAAAAAAAAAAATCTGAAGCAAGCGAAAATATTGAAGTAATTTTTCTGCTGCAGACAGCACAATATTGAAATTGAACACTAGAAGTACAAAGTGCACGTTTAGAAGTACATAATGCACGTTCGGTGAAAATTTCTGAAGGGCATATTTTAGTAGTGTATGGTTTATGATATATAGTGCACGCTATTTAAAACCTTAAACCCATAAAATGACAGCAGAAAATGTCAGGTGAATAAATTATTCTATCTATCGTAAATTAAAGCTCCTCAGCTTCGGGCTTCTCCTCTATAAATTTTAGCTACTGTGGACAACAGGACCTGGGCGACGCCGTTCCTAGGCTCGCGGCACTAGTTGGGAAGTACTAAATAACATGGAGTCGCCACCCGGTGTGAACCGGGAGAAAGATTTAAGGCCGCACTCACCCCTCGCATGGGAAGACCTCAAACCGTTGGGTTCGGAATGGTCCCTTACTCATGTCACTTGTAATGAAAGGATTTATATAATAATTTAATCAAGCTTAAGTAACACTTATTTCCAATAGTATCATGCTTCTAGATTCATATGCATACATCAACAAGTTCATCACAACATGCAACATCACATGGTAATCTCATGAACATATTTCAATCCTATGATATGGAAAACTAAGAACAACCCAATCATGTTTGAGTACTATCTCATGAACCTATTAACCAAATAACATGCTAACAGCCTAATCATGCTTGAATACAATCCCAAGAACACATAGAATGGATAAATGCAGGAATACGAATGATACGGTTGGCTATATAACACAAGAAAGATCAACCAAGAGGCAATTATGCATGAATATGATAAGACAGACTCAGTTCAGTGTGTGCGCGTTCGTGTAGCGTTCGTAAACGTGTTCGAACGGTAAACAGAAGGTTCGCGTTCGTGTGGCGTTTGATAACGCGTTCGAACGGAAACGAAACAGAATGCTCACGTTCATGTGGCGCTTGTGAACGTGTTCGAACAGAAATGAAACAGAATGCTCGCGTTCGTATGGCGTTCGTGAACGTGTTCGAAAGTAAATGAGACCTGATGCATGATAAGGAAAAAATGCATGCGCGTTCGAGTTGCGTTCGTAAACACGTTCGAACGGGAACAGACATGATGCATGAAATGTGACGCAATACATGAACAAAAAAAATAAAGGGGCGCGGCGAAGTACTGCCGTAAAGGTGGCCTTTTGGGGGCTCTTGATCTCTCAAGAGAGGACCTTTAGACCAACATACTATGCCCATGCGCGTCGCATCACATCATGCATACAAACATAAAGACAATCATATTCAACTAAGTATGTCCGATTGAACGTATTTCGCATTCAACCGAACACACATCAATCGGTGCGGCAGAGCATCGTGGTGAAGGATTTTAACCCTCCAATTAGGGAACATTTCATCGCACTTACTAAGCCCATGCACTCGATCGTATCATACGGGAATGAACAACATGCAGAATTTAAATGACAAGAATTAAATAAACCAAAGCAACACAAAACAAGAGAAGGTGTCGTTTACTCAAGTGGTACATGGAGTTGTATCCCAAGTACAGACCGCACTACCGTCCATTCGGATTCGGCTACGGAATTTACGTCTGGGTTTCCATCCTATATACCACAAGAGACGACACTCTTCCATTTCATTCAAGCCACAACATGCATCCATAAACGGCTCTCATGCGGATAAAATTCAATAATAAAACAAACGAATACAAACTAATGAAAAAAGGGCCCTCAGGTCTAACCTTTTAAGTCGTCTCTCGGACTCGCGTTTCACGGCCGTCGGAAGGGCTATTGCTCCGCGACTCTTCCGGTTCACTGTTTTCGTTCGTTGTCTAACTGTTTTGAGTCGTCTTCCTCCGTCGTTTGCTGCTGCTTTTGACTCTGATTCTCTGCCGTTGGTTCTGTTGCTGCTGTGTTTTAGTTACTGTTTTTGGGATGTTCTGGTTACTGTTTTTTTTTTGGTAATTTAGGGGACTGTTTTGGTGTGTGTTTAGGGCTGCTGTTTGGGACTGATTTCAGGGGTAGTTTCGGTGCTGTTAGGGGCTGATTTCAAGGGTTATGGGCTGTTGTGTGTGTTGTTTGTATTTTGTATGTGAGCTAGGGGAAAAGGGTTGGAGATTCTTTTCTTCTTTTTTTCTGTAATGGGCGTGAACTCTAGAGAAAGTGGAGAGAGGAGGCTTTTTTGTGTGAATGAACTAGCTAGCCTTGAGAAGGTTGGTGAATGGTTCTTTTTATAGGCAAAGGGTTAGGCTTGACAAGGAAAGGGATTTGTGTATTTAAAAAGGGATAATATTTGGTGTTGGACAAGGAAAGCAAGGGATTTGATTGGCTTGGATTAGGGAGGTTGAATATTTAGTTTATGTTGATTAGGCATACAATATTTTATGTTTGGGAATAATATATTGGTTGATTGATTTTAACTTGGTATGATTATATTTGATTGGTTTAGATTAGGCATTTAGTTTGTTGATTGATTTTAATTAGGCATGCAATTTCTTTAATTTGTGTAAGTATTTTATTTAATTTGGTATGTGATTTTTAGATTTGTTTTTATTTCACCATGTGTTAAATATGTGTTTTAAGTGGGTTTGGGCGTGTGGGCCAAGGTTTGGGCGAATTGGGCTTAATGTGAGGCTAGCAGCAAAACCAGAATTACCGACACCGTTCGAACGCATCAGCGAACGCAGCACGAACGCCCGCAATCTGTTTGATGTTCAAACGTATACGCGAACGTAGCACCAACGAAAACAGTGAACCTTGTTTATTCTGAATTTCCCTTCCGATGTCCGTTTTCTGTGACCTCCGTGACTTAAAAGGTAGTGTCTCCAAAATGAGACTCATCATAGGGACTTATGTGTAAAAATGCAGTGCCTACAGCTACCTTCTACCTTCTTCTACTAATAGAACTACCATTTGTTTTCAAAAATGAATTGAAAAAAATTTATGTCTACTTTTTAATCTACCAGTAAAACCACAAACCAAACCACAAGCCATAGATTCTTACCTCATTGGATTTCCTCCTCATCTTCTCTTAACAATTCCACTAATATATTTGAAAATACTTTTCTCACATCTCTTCATCCTTCCACCAGTATATTCAGAAGGAAAATCTTCACAACACCTTATAAACCAAAGAACGCCGATCACAATGTTGATGCTCCCGTAGACACTAGTGGCATGAATATTAACCAACAACCACTCAAGGGGTAAGACTTCTATACAATGCTGCTCCTATGCACTACCTTTAGATGCTTTTTTTTAATGGTTGTCATGTGTTGGAAATAAAGTCAATTAAAATATCAATTATCCAAAAAATAAAAACAAAAATCTGAAGCAAGAGAAAATATTGAAGTGGAATTAATTTTTCCGCTGCACACTGCACAATAGAAGTACAAAGTGCACATTCTAGAAGTACATTGTGCACGTTTGGTGAAAATTTCTGAAGGGCATGGTTTAGTAGTGTAAGGTTTTTATATATTTTTCAAGTCTTGGATTTCAATTCAGGGGTGTGTTTCTTGTAAGAGTCGGGGGAGTTGAAGATTTTATCGTTCCAATTTATTCCCAATCAGATGATTTGATAGTATAATTTTCAATGTTTCGAGAAAATTGAAACATTAAGAATGCATTTGATAGATAATATTATATTGAGAATATAAAGTAATTTATAATTTATGTACCAAACGTTAAATTATAAATTAATATCGAAAAATAATATTATATTATAAATTACGACCCTGTGTGAACAGAAATACTAACATTAAAAATGTTTGATAGAAAATAAAAGTCAATTTACATATCAATTATCCAAAAAAAAAAAAAAAAATCTGAAGCAAGCGAAAATATTGAAGTAATTTTTCTGCTGCAGACAGCACAATATTGAAATTGAACACTAGAAGTACAAAGTGCACGTTTTAGAAGTACATAATGCACGTTCGGTGAAAATTTCTGAAGGGCATATTTTAGTAGTGTATGGTTTATGATATATAGTGCACGCTATTTAAAACCTTAAACCCATAAAATGACAGCAGAAAATGTCAGGTGAATAAATTATTCTATCTATCGTAAATTAAAGCTCCTCAGCTTCGGGCTTCTCCTCTATAAATTTTAGCTACTGTGGACAACAGGACCTGGGCGACGCCGTTCCTAGGCTCGCGCGGCACTAGTTGGGAAGTACTAAATAACATGGAGTCGCCACCCGGTGTGAACCGGGAGAAAGATTTAAGGCCGCACTCACCCCTCGCATGGGAAGACCTCAAACCGTTGGGTTCGGAATGGTCCCTTACTCATGTCACTTGTAATGAAAGGATTTATATAATAATTTAATCAAGCTTAAGTAACACTTATTTCCAATAGTATCATGCTTCTAGATTCATATGCATACATCAACAAGTTCATCACAACATGCAACATCACATGGTAATCTCATGAACATATTTCAATCCTATGATATGGAAAACTAAGAACAACCCAATCATGTTTGAGTACTATCTCATGAACCTATTAACCAAATAACATGCTAACAGCCTAATCATGCTTGAATACAATCCCAAGAACACATAGAATGGATAAATGCAGGAATACGAATGATACGGTTGGCTATATAACACAAGAAAGATCAACCAAGAGGCAATTATGCATGAATATGATAAGACAGACTCAGTTCAGTGTGTGCGCGTTCGTGTAGCGTTCGTAAACGTGTTCGAACGGTAAACAGAAGGTTCGCGTTCGTGTGGCGTTTGATAACGCGTTCGAACGGAAACGAAACAGAATGCTCACGTTCATGTGGCGCTTGTGAACGTGTTCGAACAGAAATGAAACAGAATGCTCGCGTTCGTATGGCGTTCGTGAACGTGTTCGAAAGTAAATGAGACCTGATGCATGATAAGGAAAAAATGCATGCGCGTTCGAGTTGCGTTCGTAAACACGTTCGAACGGGAACAGACATGATGCATGAAATGTGACGCAATACATGAACAAAAAAAATAAAGGGGCGCGGCGAAGTACTGCCGTAAAGGTGGCCTTTTGGGGGCTCTTGATCTCTCAAAGAGAGGACCTTTAGACCAACATACTATGCCCATGCGCGTCGCATCACATCATGCATACAAACATAAAGACAATCATATTCAACTAAGTATGTCCGATTGAACGTATTTCGCATTCAACCGAACACACATCAATCGGTGCGGCAGAGCATCGTGGTGAAGGATTTTAACCCTCCAATTAGGGAACATTTCATCGCACTTACTAAGCCCATGCACTCGATCGTATCATACGGGAATGAACAACATGCAGAATTTAAATGACAAGAATTAAATAAACCAAAGCAACACAAAACAAGAGAAGGTGTCGTTTACTCAAGTGGTACATGGAGTTGTATCCCAAGTACAGACCGCACTACCGTCCATTCGGATTCGGCTACGGAATTTACGTCTGGGTTTCCATCCTATATACCACAAGAGACGACACTCTTCCATTTCATTCAAGCCACAACATGCATCCATAAACGGCTCTCATGCGGATAAAATTCAATAATAAAACAAACGAATACAAACTAATGAAAAAAGGGCCCTCAGGTCTAACCTTTTAAGTCGTCTCTCGGACTCGCGTTTCACGGCCGTCGGAAGGGCTATTGCTCCGCGACTCTTCCGGTTCACTGTTTTCGTTCGTTGTCTAACTGTTTTGAGTCGTCTTCCTCCGTCGTTTGCTGCTGCTTTTGACTCTGATTCTCTGCCGTTGGTTCTGTTGCTGCTGTGTTTTAGTTACTGTTTTGGGATGTTCTGGTTACTGTTTTTTTTTTGGTAATTTAGGGGACTGTTTTGGTGTGTGTTTAGGGCTGCTGTTTGGGACTGATTTCAGGGGTAGTTTCGGTGCTGTTAGGGGCTGATTTCAAGGGTTATGGGCTGTTGTGTGTGTTGTTTGTATTTTGTATGTGAGCTAGGGGAAAAGGGTTGGAGATTCTTTTCTTCTTTTTTTCTGTAATGGCGCGTGAACTCTAGAGAAAGTGGAGAGAGGAGGCTTTTTTGTGTGAATGAACTAGCTAGCCTTGAGAAGGTTGGTGAATGGTTCTTTTTATAGGCAAAGGGTTAGGCTTGACAAGAAAGGGATTTGTGTATTTAAAAAGGGATAATATTTGGTGTTGGACAAGGAAAGCAAGGGATTTGATTGGCTTGGATTAGGGAGGTTGAATATTTAGTTTATGTTGATTAGGCATACAATATTTTATGTTTGGGAATAATATATTGGTTGATTGATTTTAACTTGGTATGATTATATTTGATTGGTTTAGATTAGGCATTTAGTTTGTTGATTGATTTTAATTAGGCATGCAATTTCTTTAATTTGTGTAAGTATTTTATTTAATTTGGTATGTGATTTTTAGATTTGTTTTTATTTCACCATGTGTTAAATATGTGTTTTAAGTGGGTTTGGGCGTGTGGGCCAAGGTTTGGGCGAATTGGGCTTAATGTGAGGCTAGCAGCAAAACCAGAATTACCGACACCGTTCGAACGCATCAGCGAACGCAGCACGAACGCCCGCAATCTGTTTGATGTTCAAACGTATACGCGAACGTAGCACCAACGAAAACAGTGAACCTTGTTTATTCTGAATTTCCCTTCCGATGTCCGTTTTCTGTGACCTCCGTGACTTAAAAGGTAGTGTCTCCAAAATGAGACTCATCATAGGGACTTATGTGTAAAAATGCAGTGCCTACAGCTACCTTCTACCTTCTTCTACTAATAGAACTACCATTTGTTTTCAAAAATGAATTGAAAAAAATTTATGTCTACTTTTTAATCTACCAGTAAAACCACAAACCAAACCACAAGCCATAGATTCTTACCTCATTGGATTTCCTCCTCATCTTCTCTTAACAATTCCACTAATATATTTGAAAATACTTTTCTCACATCTCTTCATCCTTCCACCAGTATATTCAGAAGGAAAATCTTCACAACACCTTATAAACCAAAGAACGCCGATCACAATGTTGATGCTCCCGTAGACACTAGTGGCATGAATATTAACCAACAACCACTCAAGGGGTAAGACTTCTATACAATGCTGCTCCTATGCACTACCTTTAGATGCTTTTTTTTAATGGTTGTCATGTGTTGGAAAATAAAAGTCAATTAAAATATCAATTATCCAAAAAATAAAAACAAAAATCTGAAGCAAGAGAAAATATTGAAGTGGAATTAATTTTTCCGCTGCACACTGCACAATAGAAGTACAAAGTGCACATTCTAGAAGTACATTGTGCACGTTTGGTGAAAATTTCTGAAGGGCATGGTTTAGTAGTGTAAGGTTTATGATATATTTTTCAAGTCTTGGATTTCAATTCAGGGGTGTGTTTCTTGTAAGAGTCGGGGGTAGTTGAAGATTTTATCCGTTCCAATTTATTCCCAATCAGATGATTTGATAGTATAATTTTCAATGTTTCGAGAAAATTGAAACATTAAGAATGCATTTGATAGATAATATTATATTGAGAATATAAAGTAATTTATAATTTATGTACCAAACGTTAAATTATAAATTAATATCGAAAAATAATATTATATTATAAATTACGATCATGTTTTGAACATAAATACTAACATTAAAAATGTTTGATAACATATTTTATCTTCAATATCAATACTAGCATTAACCTCGTGAAAGCTCTGTCAAATTAAGTAGAATTCGTCATCTTATTTAAAAAGGCATAAAAGTAGTTGTACTAGAATAAATATATTGAACCTATGGTGACGAAAGGTGGGGATACGAGTGAGAGAAAGCTATTGTCTTAAAGTTAATTGAAGTGAGAGAAGTGGAATAAGTGTGAAGTTCGGTAGTGGGGGAGTTCATTTGTCCAATTTTTTTCCCTCTCTAAATTTTCTCTCTCCTCAAAATTCTCTCAACTCCGAGGTGTTTTTGACTTTTGAAGCCAATTGTTGTGCAAAACTCGGATTGCCGAATCAACAAGTGCTTAAATTGTTAAAATTCCTCAATTTCGGAACACATAATTGTTGGATCTAGCGATTAGCAAGTGATTTTGAGAATTTTCTGGAGATTCATGAAAATTGGGCTGTCATTCACGATTTAGGGCCTGTGAACTCCCCTCCACGAGCTTGAATCTTTGGATCTTAAATCAATTCCTTCATTGATTTAAGATCAATTAACGCCGTTTGGTTTTGATTATGCATGCTTGCGCTGATTGCTCCTCACGTTACCAGGAATCTATAATTTTGGTTGTGGATTGACGAAGAGAGTTGATCACAAATCTGGGCTAATTCAGTCCATTTTACTGAATTTTGATGGAAACAGTTAGGTGAATGGTTAATTTGGTAAAATCTGGGCTTAACTCTCGAATTTGAACGCATTTGCTCGTAGAATTTAGGAATTTAGCTGGTTTTGACTGGAGTTGACTGCATGAAATTCATCATGATCTTCATCATGTTCTTCGAAATTTCCTGAATTTGATCTATTTTTGAGTTAACTCAGTGGAAATTACATGTTTGTCATGTGGGCCAACATTATGTTGGACTGTGAAAGCTTCGGCTGGGCCTGCTGATTTGTTTTAATACGGCTTTATTGTTGCTGGACATCTTGGGCCTGAACTTTTGGGCTTATTGAAGTCTTTGTGTGGCTCGGTTATTTGGGCCGGCTCTTGTACGTTCTGGTTTTGGGCCTTTTTGCTCATTTTTTAGGCTTGTTCCGGGATTGCTTCACATGCATGCAATTAGAGAGATGGCCTACTTAATGGGCTAGCTCTGATTTGGGCTTCTGTCTTGTGTGCTGGGCTTTCTGCCTTGTGTGTTGGATTTGATTTGATTTCTTTGGGATAACTATTATTGCCATTGGGCTGGGTTTGGGCTGTTATTTTTTTGGTTGTCAAAAGCTTCTGCTCGTGGACCAATTTATGTGTCACGTGCGTGAGGAAGAAACCGAAGATATGGCAACTTGTGGTGTTGAAGGTGTATCTGAATTTACGTTCAGATCTGTTTGGTTGCTGGTGATTCGGTATGGTGGTATTACGTTCGGTCAAATCTGACTTGGATCTCGGAATTAGGTTGCATTTGGATGATTGAATTTAAGGATTTGAGATGGTTTGACTTGCAGTTGACCACATGCTATTCATCACAACCTTCATCATGTTCATCACCATTTCATGCGTTTGATCATTCTCTGGTTGACTCAGTGAAATAATTTTATTTGTCACGTGGATTTAACTCACGTGTGGGTTTCCTGGAAGCTTGATCTGCTTTGGAATTGAGCGTGGGCTTTATGGGCCTGATATATGCTCTGGTATTTGGGGGTCTTTGGATTCAAGGGCCACTGATGGCGCTGTGTGTGAGCATGATTCTTTGATCGTGGAGTTTCAATACCAGATGTGGGATTCATTGAAAAGGAAATTGGCGTAGGCCGGTATTTGGGCCTGGTTTGGGCCTGTTTTCACAACTTGTTTCTATCAAAAGAGGTTTGATTTAGCGTGGCTTTGATCGGTTGCTTCTGGTTTGGGCCGGTGTTGGTGTTGGTGTTTATCATATTAAGGGCCCAGTGGGCCTGTAAGAATTCAAATGGTTTTCACTTGAGTGATCTCTGGAGGATTTATTTGGGCCGAGATTGGGCATTTGGACTGGTCAGTTAATTGTTTCCAGATTGGGCAGTTTTGTGTGGCTTTTGGGCCTGGATGCATTTTGGCGTTGTGGCGTTTGGGCTATTTGCTCAATTTTAGGCTTGTTTGTGCAAAGAACATATTGCACACCAAATGTTTGTTGAAAGGTTTTAATTTTTTTTTTTGGACAATTAGAGTTGATTCTTTGTGGCAGATTCTCGGCCATATCTCCCTCAGGGTTACGGCTCTGCTATGGTGATGAGATCTAATACAATGATTTGGCTTCAGGGTCTCTTAGGATATATGGCCTTTAGGCATGCATGGTGTGCCTTACTGCCCCTGGCGATAAATTGATGGGGTGATGGGCTTTCAAAAGCCACGTGTGTCCCTGCAATTTATGTTTTGGATCGGCTTTGCACGTGGCCTACTCTTGCAATTTGTATTCATGCACTTGGGCTTTGCATTACTGTTGCCATTTCTCGTATATTTGGGTATTTGTTTGAGACATGGAGTGTTAAGGGCTGGCTTCGGCTCATTAATGATTTTTCCTCTGGCTTTCGGCGCGTACGGTGGGCGTCATTGTGCCTGCTCGTGCTTGAGAGTTGGTAGTTATGATCAAAATTGCTTTTGTGATCAGGTAATTAGCGTGTGTGGGCTGAACTGAACCGTGTTCTGTTTTGTCCTATGCGTGTGACTGACAGCTTGCGTGTCTTGCTACCGTAGACTGGTTGGGAGATGTGGGCTGGTACATGCCCATAAATCTTACTTGTTCCATTGGAATACCACGAATACATTATCTTTGTGCTTGTGTGTAAAGGGGCCCGACCTGACGCGTGGTTGGACGTTTTACTCCGAAAGTTGGGCTTCTCTACTTGGGCCGATTTAATCCCAGAGGATTTTAGGCTTTACTTGGTGCTGCCATGCAACAGATATATTGGGCCAATATGCAACAAATTATTGTTGATGGGTTGATCCTGGTTTGGGTGGGTTATTGGGCCGTACCTGAAATCCTTTGTTTTTTGATTGCCGTTGCCTTGGGCTTGCTTTGTCAGCTGTGAATTGGGGTTTCATTTCAGACTAGATTGTCTTTGGTTTGATTTGGACCGGCTACATGGTGGTTTGATTTGGGTGTGGGCTGAAGTTCCTTGCTTCGGCATCGGATTGATGCCTGGTTCGTTGATGGGCTTGCTGTTGGGCAGCGTGGACTTGGCTTTGTTTGTCCATTATCGATTGTCTTGTGGTTTTTTTATCGTTTCTTGACTTGTTACTGATGTAATAAGTCATGTAAATGTTTGGTTCATTTATCAGACGTTTTGCGTTTTGGGCTCCTCTGAGTTTGATAGCTCCCTCGAGCTGATAGTTTCATGGGGGATGCCTCTTGTATTTTGTACAAACCTTCTTTTGGAATATATTGTAACCTTTTCCAAAAAAAGTGAAGTTCAGTAGTGAAGTGTGTGTTTTATTTATTACTCAACTGAAATGGATTAGCTAAGCATCTGGCAAGGCTGGTCCCATGTGGTTCAATTGGGTAAGCCTGACAAGAGGTTGTTTACGAGGGTGAGCTTTTCATTTTCAAACTTTAATTAGTTTTCTGCCAAGAGGACTTCACGCACTTTAAACCATTAAACCCAGAAAATGACAGCAAAAAATGCCAGGTGAATAAATTATTTTATCTACCGTAAACTAAAGCTCCCCATCTTCAGGCTTCTACTCTATAAATTTTAGCTACCTTCTACATTCTTATACCAATAGAACTACCATTTATTTTCAAAAATGAATTCAAAAAATTTATGTCTGTTTTAAATGCCAGTAAACACAAAACCAAACCACAAGCCATAGATTTTTACCTCATTCGATTTCCTCATCATCTTCTCTTAACAATTAAACTAATATATTTGAAAATACTTTTTTCACATCTCTTCATCATTCCACCAGTATATTCGGAAGGAAAATCTTCACAGCACCTTATGAACCAAAGAACGCCGATCACAATGTTGATGCTCCCCTAGACACTAGTGGCATGGATATTAACCGACAACCACTCATGGGGTAAGACTTCTATGCACTGCCACTCCTATGCACTGCCTTTATGTTCTTTTTTTTTTAAATGGTTGTCAGGTGTTGGATAATAAAAGTCAATTTACATATCAATTATCCAAAAAATAAAAATAAAAATCTGAAGCAAGCGAAAATATTGAAGTTGAATTAATTTTTCTGCTGCAGACTGCACAATATTGAAATTGCACACTATAAGTACATAGTGCACGTTCTAGAAGAACATTGTGCACATTCGGTGAAAATTTCTGAAGGCCATGGTTTAGTAGTGTAAGGTTTTTGATATATTTTTCAAGTCTTGGATTTGAATTCATGGGTATGTCTTGTAAGAGTCCGAGGCAGTTGAAGATTTTATATGTTCCAATTTAGTCATAATCGGATGATTTGATAATAGAATTTTCAACATTTCGAAAAAACTGAAACATTAAGAATGCATTTGATAGATAATATTATATGAGAATATAAAGTAATTTATAAGTTATGTAACAAACGTTAAATTATAAATTAATATCAAAAAATAATATTATACTATAAAATTACGATAATGTTGTGAACATAAATACTAATATTAAAAACGTTTGATGAGATATTTTATCTTCAATATCAACACTAGCATTAACCTCGTGAAAGCTCTATCAAATTAAGTAGAATTCGTCATCTTATTTAATAAGGCATAAATGTAACTATACTAGAATAAATATATTGAACCTCATGATGATGACGAAAGGCGAGGATACGAGTGAGAGAACAAAAGCTCTTTTTTTAAAGCTAATTGAAGTGAGAGAAATGGAGTAAGTGTGAAGTTCAGTAGTGAAGTGTGTGTTTTATTTATAACTCAACTGAAATGGATTAGCTAAGCATCTGGCAAGGCTGATCCCATGTGGTTCAATTGGGTAAGCCTGACAAGAGGATGTTGACGAGTGTGAGCTTTTCATTTTCAAACTTTAATTAGTTTTCTGCCCAGAGGACTTCACGCTCTTTAAACCCTTAAACCCAGAAAATGACAGCAGAAAATGCCAGGTGAATAAATTATTCTATCTACCGTAAATTAAAGCTCCCCAGCTTCGGGCTTCTCCTCTATAAATTTTAGCTACCTTCTACCTTCTTCTACCAATAGAACTACCATTTGTTTTCAAAAATGAATTTAAAAAAATTTATGTCTGCTTTTAAATCTGCCAGTAAAACCACAAACCATAGATTCTTACCTCATTGGATTTCCTTATCATCTTCTCTTAACAATTCCACTAATATATTTGAAAATACTTTTTTCACATCTCTTCATCCTTCCACCAGTATATTCGGAAGGAAAATCTTCATAGCACCTTATGAACCAAAGAACACCGATCACAATGTTGATGCTCCCCTAGACACCAGTGGCATGGATATTAACCGACAACCACTCACGGGTATAAGACTTATATGCACTGCCTTTAGATTTTTTTTTTTTTTTAGTTTGTTCATTTCAATGTGTTGAATATATATTGTCGTATTTCAAGCCCATAAATTGGCACATTCAAGAAAATGATGGAGAGAATTCCAAAACTGGTTAATGATGTTACATAGAATATGGAGCAATGAAAGGTTTAAGCTTACATTCTACAAGAGATTATAAGGATGAATAACAAAAAGAAATTGGCCAGCTGATGTTAATTGAACTTGATACATCTATACACGAGATTACACAGGATACCCTCCAACTGGCAACTCCGTAAACTTGTTTTAGCATCGTCCAAGTCCAAATTACTCCTGCCAATATCACAAAAAGATAATTATCTGGAAAGTATAGGACATATGAACATTAACTACTTGCAACAACGAGGAAATGGAATCCAACAAAAGCCTGGAAGTTTAGTCATTTTGAGCATAAAGGGGAAAACTATTGGATGTGTCAATAATATAGAGTAAGATGAGCAGTTTAGGCAAAAGTTTGGTCATATTCTGCCCCCGTCACTTTAGAGGCTTCAGTTATCAAGAAGTTTTTGATATATTGGAATATTATCTCCTCTTACAATGATGCATTTACCATAGGCCATATACCTTGAAACGATGGTTGCTCAATCAATTTTCTATTCAGAAGTAGATGTTATACAAGGTGCTTGTCTTCAGTTGGCAAACACATTCAGCCTCACTCGAGCAGTAACTTCCGGGTGAAACTTCAACTCTGCAATATACTCTCATGTTTCACGGATCTCTGGAAGAACAACAATCTTCTTGTCTACTTCTATGTAAGTTGATGAAAGAAAAGAAGTGTAGGCATTTGCATTTTTCGCATGTGAAACCCGATGATGAGTCTCAATTGGAGGCACTACCTTTTTAACTAAGGATATTGCGGGAAACGGAGGTCGAAAGGGGAAATTCGGAATGAGTATGTCATCAATTTCATTCCACAATTTCACTGTCTTCGTTGGTGCTGCGTTCGTTACTTCGTTCGAACCTCAGGCAGATTGCGGACGTTTGTGCCGCGTTCGAGTAAGCGTTCGAACGGTGTCGGTAATTCTGGTTTTACTGCTAGCCTCACACCCCAGCCCATTTAGCCCCCCAAAGCCCATAAAACACATCCCAAATTAAATAAATAAATATTAATTTAAACATTAAACATTAGATAAAATATTTAAACCATTTACCAAACTTAAACTAAAATCATGCCTAATATAAATAAATTGAATATATTATATGCTAAAACTAAAAAGAAGACATACCTAATTAAAATCAATCTTAACCAATTAAAACCAATCAAATATTTGGCTTCCTAATCTAATAAGATATCTACCAATTTAAAATAATTGACTTCCTAATCTAATAAGATATCCACCAATTTAGATTATTTGACTTCCTAATCTAGCCAAATTTGTCCCCCCCCTCAATCTTTGACTTTCCTTGCTCAACACCAAATCAAATCCCTTCCTTGTGAGACAAGGTGAAGCCCTAGCCCTTCTCTATATAAACAACCCCTAACCTAGCCACCTCTTCTTTCCAATCTCTTTAGCTCATACACACAATTCACACAAGAATTATAGCAAGAAATACTAGACATCACAAGCATATCACTCCCTTGATCCTTACCCTCACTGATATGATCCAGGATACCCTCCAGAGGGTATCGACGACAGAGTTTAATTGGGCTTATTGTGGGTTAATTTGTATTCAATCTTCAAGTCCAAGGAAAATTTCAAACCTAAAGAATCGGATTGAAATAGATGAGAATGACGCAAGCCCAATATAGAAGCAGTTTTGACGAATCAAGCCGAATCAAGCCCGACACTAAATATTCGGCCAAGACAAGACTTATTGGACTTTATGACACATCATTATGCCTTTATACATGGAAGCCACGAATTTGGAGGACTTTTGGTGCAAGGAAACAACTTTAGACAAATTTGGAAAAGTTTTCCACATTTGTTGACTTTTATGATTTTGTGTTTTTACTTTAGACTTTTTTGGCAAAGTTATTTATTAAGTCTTTGTTTGTTATTGATTAAGTCTTTGTTTCTTTTGACTTGTGTTTTTTATTAAATGTCTATTAAGGGCATGGCCATTTAATAGCCATTAATTAGCAACTTAGGGTGTTTTGGTCATTTTGCACCCATTAGGGTTTCTTTCATTGTACTATTAAAACTCATTTCATCTTAATGAGAAGCTAATCACCAAATTTCGAATTTCATCTTCATTTTGAAGTCTTGGCTATTGCCTAATTTGCTTAAGGGATGGATTCCCCTTATCTCATGCAATCGACTTATCTAAGGCGTGGCAACCTTAGTGGCGTCTCCGTGCTAGCAGAACACTTCAAGGAATCATCTTAAGGGTTCTCAAAGACAAGTTCTTTTTGGGTCTTCTTTGTGGCCTTGGAAGGGTTTTGTTCCTACAAAATCAAATTCGCGGTTCTTGGGGTTCTATCCGCTGCGAGGGGTTTGCTTGGCCTAATCCTCCAAGTGAGTTCCGCGTCATTTGGTATCAGAGCTTAGGGTTCCATGGTCTGATTTTTCTATCTTTACATTGTTTTTTGATTTAGTTTTTATTGTGTTTTGAGATGGAAAGAGAATTTGAGACCATGGATAGAAAGTTTCAAAATAATTTAGTCTTTGTCTTTCGTACGAGATGTCGTATCAACTCTAGAGCGTGTAGTATGATCATCAGCAGAAAAGATCCTACTAATTTTGCTAGTACTACACTTGTGGAAAAGTTGGGATTACCATTGATACATATGGATAGACCTTACATTTGGATGAGTGAATTTGGCGATGTTGAGGTTAGTCATAGAGTTGTGGTAAGTTTTGTTATTGGGGAAAAATATGTTGATGAGGTAGTTTGTGATGTAGTTCCTATGAGTACTACACATATATCATTGGGCAAGCCTTGGTATAAGTTTAACAAGGTAACTTATGATATGGACAAGAATAGATATAAGGTCAAATATGGTGGGAAAGTCATTACTCTAATTCCTTTAACACCACAACAGGCATATGATGATGTGTTGTATTTTCATAGGAGTACGAGTAGTGAGAGACATGGTAATGTTGATAAAGTATGTTGCGTGGAGCCATCAGAGAATGACATGGGTAATGAGATGGTGAAGAATTTGTTGTAAAGGAAAATGTACGACAACGAAATAGAGTAGTGACTAAGGGTTTTAATGAGAGTGAGATCATTAGTGAGGCTAAAGTCAGTGAGAATTCTTGTGAGGCCAAGAGTTATGAGTGTGTTGTTGCGAGTTACATGGTGAGTGAAAACACTTGTGAGACAGTGTGCTTTGAGGTTGAAAAACATAGTGAAGTTGAGCATTTGTGTGAGGTCTTTGCAAGTAAGGTTGAGATAGTGGCCATGAGTGATGATGAAGCCATGCAAGCGAGTAAAAATGAAGTGGATGTGGTAGTGAAATTATTACCTAACACATTCTCTACTATTTATGTTTCTTCATTGCAGGTGCAAGTGGTCAAGTATGATTCATTTATACTCCAAGATCATCATTCAATTGATTTTGTCATAACTATCTATGATCCGGGTTCGGATTCGAGGACGAATCCATTTCAAGAGAGGGAGAATGATATGATCCAGGATACCCTCCAGAGGGTATCGACGACAGAGTTTAATTGGGCTTATTGTGGGTTAATTTGTATTCAATCTTCAAGTCCAAGACAACTTTCAAACCTAAAGAATCGGATTGAAATAGATGAGAATGACGCAAGCCCAATATAGAAGCAGTTTTGACGAATCAAGCCGAATCAAGTCCGACACCAAAAATTCGGCCAAGACAAGACTTATTGGACTTTATGACACATCATTATGCCTTTATACATGGAAGCCACGAATTTGGAGGACTTTGGTGCAAGGAAACAACTTTAGACAAATTTGGAAAAGTTTTCCACATGTTGACTTTTATGATTTTGTGTTTTTACTTTAGACTTTTTTGGCAAAGTTATTTATTAAGTCTTTGTTTGTTATTGATTAGTCTTTGTTTCTTTTGACTTTGTGTTTGTTATTAAATGTCTATTAAGGGCATGGCCATTTAATAGCCATTAGTTAGCAACTTAGGGTGTTTTGGTCATTTTGCACCCATTAGGGTTTTTCATTGTACTATTAAAACTCATTTCATCTTAATGAGAGCTAATCACCAAATTTCGAATTTCATCTTGAAGAAACTCATTTCATTTTGAAGTCTTGGCTATTGCCTAATTTGCTTAAGGGAGGGATTCCCCTATCTCATGCAATCGACTTATCTAATGCGTGGCAACCTTAGTGGCGTCTCCGTGCTAGCAGAACACTTCAAGGAATCATCTAAGGGTTCTCAAAGACAAGTTCTTTTTGGGTCTTCTTTGTGGCCTTGGAAGGGTTTTGTTCCTACAAAATCAAATTCGCGGTTCTTGGGGTTCTATCCGCTGCGAGGGGTTTGCTTGGCCTAATCCTCCAAGTGAGTTCCGCGTCACTCACATCACCTAAAATCACTCCAAAACAACCCTCTAACCACCACCGAAAATCAGCCTTATAAACCCACACCCATCACCAAAAATCACACAAAACACAGCAGCCTAAACCACTCCCAAAACAGTCCTTAAAATCCCTTAAAACAGTAACATAAAAGACACTTACAATCTTTGAAATAACCACACAAAACCACACCAAAAAGAACATCAAAACAGTCCACCAACAGTAAGCAGAAAACACAGAGGAAACGGCAGTAAAACCATAAGGAAACAGCAGGAAAACGGAGTCGGAACAATAGTTCGAGTGGCCGAACAGCGAAGGAAGAAGCAAACCAGTGAACCAGAAGAGTTGCGGAGCTTTACCCCTTCCGATCTTCGTGAAACACGAGTCCTTCACACTAATTCTTATTTAATTTCCGGTCATTTATTTTAATTATATTTTCTGTATTAGTGGCATTTGTTGTTGTGTATGATGTGTGTTGTGGGTATTGGATGAATGGAAGAGTGTGTCTCTTGTGGTATATAGGATGGAAACCCAGACGTAAATTCCGTAGCCGAATCCGAATGGACGGTAGTGCGGTCTGTACTTGGGACACAACTCCACGTACCACTTGAGTAAACGACACATTCTCTTGTTTTGTGTTGCTTTGGTTTATTTAATTCTTGTCATTTAAATTCTGCATGTTGTTCATTCCGTATGATACGATCGAGTGCATGGGCTTAGTAAGTGCGATGAAAGGTTCCCTAATTGGAGGGTTAAAATCCTTCACCACGATGCTCTGCCGCACCGATTGATGTGTGTTCGGTTGAATGCGAAATACGTTCAATCGGACATACTTAGTTTGATATGATTGTCTTTATTTTCGTATGCATGATTCAACCGAGCGCATGGGCTTAGTAAGTGCGATGTGAGATCCCCTATGGGGAGGGGCTAAAGCCCTTTACCATGAGGCTTTGCCGCGCCGGTTGATGTGTGTTCGGTTGGATACAAGATACGTTCAATCGGGCACACTATGTTTAATATTATTGCTTTTCATTCTATGTATGCATGATTCAGTCGAGCGCATGGGCTTAGTATGTTGGTCTAAAGGTCCTCTCTTTGAGAGATCAAGAGCCCCAAAAGGCCACCTTTACGGCAGAGTACTTCGCCGCGCCCCCCCTTTATTTTGTCGTTTATGTATTGCGTCCCATTTCATGCATCAGGTCTGTTCCCGTTCGAACGCGTTTACGAACGCAACTCGAACGCGCATGTATTTTGCCTTGTCATGCATCAGGTCTTGCTTATGTTCGAACGCATTCACGAACGTGAGCATTCTGTTTCATTTCCGTTCGAACGCGTTCACGAACGCCATACGAACGTGAGCATTCTGTTCATTTCCGTTCGAACGCGTTCACGAACGCCATACGAACGTGAGAATTCTGTTTCATTTTCGTTCGAACGCGTTATCAAACGCCATACGAACGCGAACCTTCTGTTTACCGTTCGAACGCGTTTACGAACGCTATCGAACGCGCACCCACTGAATTGAGTCCTCTTCATTAGATTTCATGCATATTTTCCTAGTAGCTATCCCCACATGCATGAATACAAATATGTTAATGTATTACAGTTCATATGCTTATGTCGTGATAACATTTGAGTATTATTTCTTGCGGTATATCGGATGGAAACCCAGACGTAAATTCCGTAGCCGATTCCGAATGGACGGTAGTGCGGTCTGTACTTGGGATACAATTCCACGTACCACTTGGAAAAGTGCCCATATGTGTGCTTGTATGGTTAATATGTGTGCTTGTGTTTTCCTGAATGTAATATGCAAATGAAGTTGTATGTTCGTTGCTATTTTGATATATGTTAAGCATGCAATTTTAAATGTAAGATATATGTGAAAATGTGTACATAAGTTTTATTTTGCATATGAAATTTAGAAGCATGATACTCTTGGAAATAAGTGTTACTTAAGCTTGATTAAATTATTACATAAATCCTTTCATTACAAGTGACATAAGTAAGGGACCATTCCGAACCCAATGGTTTGAGGTCTTCCCTTGCGAGGGGTGAGTGCGGCCTTAAATCTTTGTCCCGGTTCACACCGGGTGGCGACTCCATATTATTTAGTATTTCCCAACTAGTGCCGCGAGCCTAGAAACGGCGTCGCCCAGGTCCTGTTGTCTACAGTCTGGCGACTCCACTAGGGATAGAGAGTTGGCCCCGAAATATTGTCTTGTAATGAGTGGATTTATTTTTAATTGGCCATGTCTATAGTGGATAAGTGGGGGTTTAATCAATGGCACTTTGAGGCTAGGTAATGGTTTGGTGTCTTCCTTCACTCACTACCTTTCTAGAAGGAAAAGCTGTGAAGACACCTATATGGCCATCTACTCGTAGCCTTTGTGATGGACTAATTTGGAGGACTCGTTGTTTATTCCTGACACCAAGCGATAAGAGCCTAAGAGGCTTTGGGTACTTAAGTGAGCCTCGCTCCACCTTCCCTCTGGGGAATCTACAACGGGAAATCCATTTGACAGTCCGTCACACACCATAGCTCATTGGCACGTACCTTAGTGTATAAAAAGGGATGCGCTCACTTGGTCGCTTGAACCCTTGAGTGGGGAGACCTAGTTGTGGGCTATCCTTCGCCAGTGAGAGCCTTTGTCCATACTCTTGCAAATCCACCCCTAGACCGGTTTGTATGGTTAAAGTAACAATTATTTCCTTGAGAATGTGCTTATGGACCATCCTCATTTGGATGCAGTTGGACTATTGTCAGAAATGCGGGCTTGCTGGGCCATTTAAACTGGGGCAAGTTCGTACTGTATGACTATTAGGCCCAAGGCTTCTGAAATGTTGATGGGCCATTATGTAAAAATTATTATGTCATGTTTGCATTATCTCCCTTCTATGCTTGTGTTTGGGAACATCATCGTTTGGATCCATTTGGACCATTTGTCATGGGATATGGGCTTGTTGGGCCATTTAAACTGGGACAAGGATGTATTCCATGACTATTGGGCCAAAGGCGTCTAAGTGTTGGTGGGCCACCTTGTGCTTGTGTTCGGAATATTATCATTTGGATTTAGTTGGGCTCTTTGCCATAAGACATGAACTCGTTGGGCCATTTAAACTGGGACGGGTTCACTCTTATGACAGTTGTCCCAAAAGCTTCTAAAATGATAATAGGCCGATTTGTTTGAGAATTTTATTTAATTAGTATGTTATATGTTACATGCATCTCATGCACCTCATGCATCCATATATCATGTTAACACCGTCTATGTCTCAAAAGACAACATAGATACCGTTTGGGTTAGAGAAGGGACAAGGCTCACTAAAAGAACAAGTATGAGTGAATCCGATAATGAGGTGTCCCGTATGGATCAGTTAGAGAACAGTCTCGCCAAAGTCACTGAACAGTTGCAGGCTTTGACTACTGTTGTGGCTGGTATAGCCGGGTCTCGTGCTGGGGTAGTTCTGGGGATGCAAGACCAGAGGAACCTCCGAACAGATTGGGGGATGATACCCCCACTTTTGATGATATGGCAGAGTATGCAGCGGGCAGAGTATCTGGGTCTCAGGCAGAGTTACAGAAACTTCGGGATCAGGTTGAGTCGGTTACCCGCAAGATGAGGGGTAAGAATGAGGATTTGCTGGATTATGACACATTGACTTTTGAGGAACAGTTGCCGGCACAGTTCAAGATGCCGGATATGGCTAAGTTCAACGGGAATGGGGATCCGAGGGTGCATCTCCGACAGTTTGTATCAGTCATGAGTTCAGTTGGCTTATCTCAGCGCCAGGTACAGAAAATGTTTGGAATGTCGCTTGAAGGAGCTCCCGTGGTATGGTACCACAGTTTGGAGAAGAAAGTAAAGGAAGATTGGAGGGAGTTGGCCGATGCTTTCCTGAAGCAATATGTCACTGACTTGGAGATCGATCTGTCACTCCGTGATCTGGAGAATGTTAAGCAGAAAGCGGAGGAGAATTTTAAGGAGTATGTGGACCGGTGGAGGGGTCAGTTACTGAAAATGCAGACTAGGCCTTCGGAGAAGGATCAGATCAAGATGATTATCAAGGGCACCAAGCCCTCCATTTACAGCAAGTTGAGGAGGATGACCTCCATGATTGCAGACTTTCGGCAGTTGAGGGAAACTGTCATGGATATTGAGGAAGAAGAGGCCGAGAATAGAAAATTCTATGGTCTGAACAGGAGGCCCATTGGGGGAACATCGGGAACAAAGCCCGTTTCTGCTGAAATTGCTGCTATCCGGAACAGGCAGTTTTCCAACTTGGGAAGGCCCCTGTCTAAGGTGCTAGAGAAATTGAAGAGGCAAGGGCTCTTAAAACCTTGGATACCAAAATTACCCAATCCCCTACCATCACATTATAACCTAAGCCTTTACTGCCACTTCCACCAACAAAAAGGCCATGACACCGACAATTGCGCCCGACTCCGCCATGAAATCCAAGACCTAATAGACTCCAAGAAAATACCCAACCCAGAAACAGAACAGCCTGACACACACAGAACCCCTTACCCAACTACCGTGCCGTACCACCACCAGCCTACATGATCAATTCTGGCCTCCCAGAAGACCTTGTCCTGAAATCCTTTCACCCTCAAGCCTTTTGCCTGGGAATCTGGGATAGTACTAGTGAGGATGAGTTTGAGCAGGGGAAAAACTTTTGGCTTGATTTCTCTAGCAGTGATGAGGAAGAAGTAAGGGAATGACACGTAGCGGTCGTTTTTACAATGATATGGCGGAAAAGGGTAAGGAAGCTTTGACAGATGGTAGAGAAGTGGTTGAGACTGCAGAAAATACTGAAGGTGATATAGTGCTGAGGCAATTGAGGAAGACTAGAGCACAAGTGAGTATCTGGGAACTGTTATGTGCATCTCGGGAGCATAGGCAGGCTATGGTTGAGGCCTTGAGCAAGATTGTGGTACCAGAGGATGCTAACCCCGCAATGTTTGTTGGGTCAGTTCAGAAAGAAGCTTTGCAGATATCTTTTTCTGAGGATGAACTCCCGGTGGAGGGAAGAAATCATAACAGGCCTCTATTTATCAGGGCCGAGGTGAGGGGCAAGAAAACTTCATGTGTGATGGTGGATGACGGTTCGTCCATCAATGTGTGCCCGTTGAAAATTCTGGCAAGATTGGGTATGAAAGCAACAGACTTGGACCCCTCCAGTATGACTATTAAAGCTTATGATGACAGTAAAAGGGGGAGTTGAGGGTACCTTTGTGGCTATGGTCAAGGTAGTAGGACCAATTGAAGATGAGGTTGAGTTCACAGTGCTGGACATCCCAGCCACTTTTGCCTTATTGTTGGGAAGGCCTTGGTTTCACAAACTTGGGGGCGTGCCTTCCACTTTGCATCAGATGATCAAATTCCCGTATGAGGGAGAAGTTGTTACCATCCGGGCTGAGTTAGATAATGCCGTGGCTGCCTTGGAGATACAACCTTTCACAAGGTTTCAGGTGTCAGCTACCTTCGAGGAATGGGTGGATCCTAGGGTGGCTAGGATTATGGAGAAGATGAAGTTTGAGCCGGGAAAAGGTTCAAAATTGCCAGATTTCAGAGGACAGACTACTCGGAAAGGTTTGGGGTACAGATCTGATGAAGAAAAGCCAAAGGTCAAGAAAAAGGGCCTGAGACTGATGGAGTGCTTTGTGAAAGCTTCAGGGTATCAAGGAGAGCCTGAACCTGTGGAAGTCAATGGGATTGTGGTACCTGGGTTTGAGATCTTCCAGGATTTGTTGGGTGAGAAGCCACTGACTGAAGGAACTGAGGAAACAGAGATTTGGGAAGAAGAGCTGATGAAGTTAGAGAGCCTGACTCTGGAAGAGGATGAGAAGCCTGAGGAAGACCTGATTGCAAAGGAAGAAGTGTCTATAGATGATGAAGACATTTACCTTCCTGATTTATTTGAATGTACTTCCGCATTATCCAATAATAAAGACATTTCTTTTGCTTACTTGCCTGAGTCATTTCCATTTACTCTGCATGAATCAAGCATATTTGACATCAGTTCAGCCAGAACTATTGCATTTAACTTGGGTACACTTGAGAACCCCAAAGAAATTTTGATTGCAAGTGAAGTAACCTCCGAAGAGAGGGAGAAACTAGAAGAAGTGTTGGTCAGATATGCCAAAGTGTTTGCTTGGTCCTATGAGGACATGCCTGGGGTAGACAGAAACATTGCCCAGCACACAATACCAACTTATCCGAATATGAGGCCAGTAAACAGAAACTCAGACGGATGAGACCAGAATGGGCTGAGAAAGTCAGAGAGGAAGTTCAGAAACAGATAGATGTGGGGTTCCTGGAAGTGGTAAATATCCTGAATGGTTGGCTAACATAGTACCGGCCGGCCGAGAAAGATGGGAAGGTCAGAATGTGTGTAGACTACAGAGATCTCAATAAAGCTTGTCCGAAAGATGATTTCCCTTTGCCGCATATAGATGTTCTGGTTGATAGCGCGGCTTTATCCGCTATGTATTCATTTGCAGATGGGTTTTCAGGTTACAATCAGGTTCTCATGGCTGAGGAAGATAAACACAAGACTGCATTTGTTACCGAGTGGGGTACTTATTGTTACAAGGTAATGCCGTTTGGGCTTTAAGAATGCGGGAGCTACTTATCAGCGGATGGCCACTACACTTTTCCATGACTTGATGCACAAAGAGATTGAGGTGTATGTGGATGACATGATGGTGAAATCAGAAACAAGAGTTGGGCATATTGAGGCATTGGAAAGGTTCCTTCAGAGAGTTGACAGATATAACCTGCGGCTTAACCCCAAGAAATGTGTGTTTGGGGTGACATCAGGGAAATTGCTTGGTCATACAGTGGGGAATGGGCGGAATAGAGGTAGACTCCGAAAAGATCAAGGCAATCACAGAAATGCCTGCACCGAAGACAGAAAAGGAAGTCAGAGCATTCTTGGGGAAGATTCAGTAATCAGTCGGTTTATTGCCAAGTTGACATCGGTATGTGAGCCTATCTTCAAACTGTTGAGAAAAGATCAGCCAGTGAGATGGAATGAACAGTGTCAGACCGCCTTCGACAGAATCAGAGAGTACTTGGTAAAGCCACCTGTATTGAAACCTCCGAGACCGGGCAGACCTTTGATATTGTATTTGGCTATAGAATCAGAAGCACTAGGGGCTATGATGGTACAGGCAGATGAGACAGGGGTAGAACATGCAGTGTATTATCTGAGTAAGAAGCTGCTTCCGTATGAGGCTCGGTATCAGGAAGTTGAGAAGATATGTCTTGCAGTGGTATGGGCTTCCAGAAAGTTGCGGCATTATTTCCAGTCATACAAGATCCAGGTAGTGGCAAAGGAGAATCCTCTGAAATATCTTCATTCAGTGCCTTCACTAGTGGGAAAACTGGGCCGATGGTTGGTATTGTTGACAGAGTTTGACATTGAGTATCTCACCTCCAAAGTGATTAAGGGGCGAGCAGTAGCGAGAGTAGCGGAGTTTCTGGCATTGCAACCTGTTGAGGGGGATCAGTATAAGTTTGAGTTTCCAGATGAAGAGATCCAAGCAATAACAGTTCAGAGATGGAAGATGTATTTTGACGGGGCAGTGAATTACAAGGGAGCCGGAATCGGGATCGTGATAGTGACCCCCGAGGGAGAGACTTTGCCGTTGGCCAAGAGATTGACATTCAGGTGACTAACAACATGGCCGAGTATGAAGCATGTGCTTTTGGTTTGACTGCATTGATAGCCTTGAAGGGCCGAGAGTGTGGAAATCTACGGAGATTCTATGTTGGTAGTCCAGCAGATGCGAGGAGAATGGGAATTGAAGGAAGAACGGTTGAAGCCTTACCTTTTCACCTCAGAAAATTGGCACAGGTTATCCCCGAGTGTAAGTTTCAGCACCTACCGAGAGAAGAGAATCAGATGGCAGACGCATTGGCTACACTAGCAGCGACTTGGGAAAATCCAGAGAAGTTAGTGATGAGACCGTTGGTACTGACAACAGCAAGTAAACCTGCTTATGAGATAGAAAGAATTCTGGAAGTTGAGGTTGACGACGGTAAACCTTGGTATTATGACATTCAGAGGTATCTGGAACATGGTGAATTCCCGGAAGGGGCGGGCAGAAAAGACAGAATAGCCATTCAGAAGTTAGCTTCCCAGTATGTGACTTTGAGAGGGGAACTGTACAAGAGGCAGGCAAACGGTATTCAGTTGAAGTGTTGAAGAAAGGAAGAAGCTCAACATGTAATGAAAGAGGTACACGCCGGGGTATGTGGTCCGCACATGAACGGGTTGAATCTGTCCCGCAAGATAGTGAGACAAGGTTTTTATTGGTCAACCATGGAAACAGACTGCGCGAAGATGGTAAAGCACTGTCATGACTGTCAAGCACATGGTAATTTGAATCACTTACCGCACACAGAATTGCACGGGTTGTCAGAGCCGTGGCCTTTCTCAGCATGGGGAATTGATATGATTGGGGAAATTCGACCAAATGCATCAAATGGGCATCGCTTCATAGTGGTGGCAGTGTAGATTACTTCTCAAAGTGGGTGGAAGCCGAATCATTCCGTAATGTTACAGCGAAACAGATGGCGAAGTTCATAGCTCGGAACCTCGTTTGTCGGTATGGTATGTCGCATCATGTAGTGACAGACAACGGGGTCCAGTTTCAAGGGGAGACGAAGGCAATGTTACAGAGGTATGGGATAGGCCACCACAAGTCATCACCGTACAGGCCGCAGGCAAATGGGGCAGTTGAGGCAGCCAACAAGACTATAAAGACAATTTTAGCCAAGATGACAGAAAATTGCAGAGATTGGGCCGAGAAATTACCGTATGCTTTGTGGGGGTACAGAACATCAGTAAGAACAGCAACAGGGTCCACACCTTACTCTTTGGTCTACGGAATGGAAGCAGTATTGCCAATTGAAATGGAAATACAGTCCCTGAGGGTATTAGCAGAGGCAGAATTACCGGAACAGGAATGGGCCGCACAGAGAGATTTGATCAGTTAGCACTGTTGGATGAGAAGAGAACGAAGTCTTTGTATCACATGCAGTTGTATCAGAAGAGACTAGCCCGGGCATTCAACAAGAAAGTACGCCCCACCAAGATCAGAAAGGGTGATTTGGTACTTAAGCAGTCGAGGCCGTCGACTACAGATCCGAGAGGAAAATTCAGACCTAACTGGGAAGGACCTTACATAGTGCAAAAGGTAATGGGAAATGGAGCAGTGAAGCTATCAGACTTGGAAGGAAACGAGTTCACCGAGCCGATCAACGTAGACAGATTTGAAGCAATACTTTGCCTGAGGGAGAGAAGACTGAGCAGTCACCACGAGAATTGGCAGAAGATCTAACCCAACGGAATAAGAAAATCATTCATGCATACACGTAACATTGCATTCTCTTTGTGTTTGTTTCTGTTTTGTGTTCGCAGGTTTAAAGAAGGAAAAAAGCGGCAAGAATGAGCCAAGCAACGTCAACGCAATTTCAGTTTTTGGGATGAGTCCCAAGGGGCGAGGCCCATATCAGCTTGGGGGCGAGGCCCATATCATGTCATCTCCAGGTATGGAGACACATCATCAGTTCGAGGGCGAGGTCCCTATAGTCAGCGGTGTTGGGTCGAGGTGCCCAGGGTCGAGGTGCCCCCGTTGTCAGTTGTAGTTCCGGGTCGAGGTGCCCAGGGTCGAGGTGCCCACTACATCATCAGTTTGAGGGCGAGGTCCCTATAGTCAGCGGTGTTGGGTCGAGGTGCCCAGGGTCGAGGTGCCCCCGTTGTCAGTTGTAGTTCCGGGTCGAGGTGCCCACTACATCATCAGTTTGAGGGCGAGGTCCCTATAGTCAGCGGTGTTGGGTCGAGGTGCCCAGGGTCGAGGTGCCCCCGTTGTCAGTTGTAGTTTCGGGTCGAGGTGCCCAGGGTCGAGGTGCCCACTACATCATCAGTTCTAGGGCGAGGTCCCTATAGTCAGCGGTGTTGGGTCGAGGTGCCCAGGGTCGAGGTGCCCCCGTTGTCAGTTGCAATTATTGGGACGCGTCCCAGGATCGAGGTCCGCTGCAGTACCAACTCAACCTGAGGCGGCAGCCGAGCCAGGTAAGTAAAAATGCATTGCATAACTTTGATAGGATTGTTCAAAGTCACACACTGCACAAGTCCCATCAAAGTGGGGGCGACTGTAGGCATTGCATTTTCGCATGTGAAACCCGATGATGAGTCTCAATTGGAGGCACTACCTTTTTAGCTAAGGATATTGCGGGAAACGGAGGTCGAAGGGGAAATTCGGAATGAGTATGTCATCAAGTTCATTCCACAAGTTCACTGTCTTCGTTGGTGCTGCGTTCGTTACTTCGTTCGAACCTCAGGCAGATTGCGGACGTTCGTGCCGCGTTCGAGTAAGCGTTCGAACGGTGTCGGTAATTCTGGTTTTGCTGCTAGCCTCACACCCCAGCCCATTTAGCCCCCCAAAGCCCATAAAACACATCCCAAATTAAATAAATAAATATTAATTAAACATTAAACATTAGATAAAATATTTAAACCATTTACCAAACTTAAACTAAAATCATGCCTAATATAAATAAATTGAATATATTATACTAAAACTAAAAAGAAGACATACCTAATTAAAATCAATCCTAACCAATTAAAACCAATCAAATATTTGACTTCCTAATCTAATAAGACATCTACCAATTTAAATAATTGACTTCCTAATCTAAAAAGATATCCACCAATTTAGATTATTTGACTTCCTAATTAGCCAAATTTGTCCCCCTCTCAATCTTTGATTTCCTTGCTCAACACCAAATCAAATCCTTCCTTGTGAGACAAGGTGAAGCCCTAGCCCTTCTCTATATAAACAACCTCTAACCTAGCCACCCCTTCTCTCCAATCTCTTTAGCTCATACACACATTCACACAAGAATTATAGCAAGAAATACTAGACATCACAAGCATATCACTCCCTTGATCCTTACCCTCACATCACCGAAAATCACACCAAAACACCATTAACCACCACCGAAAATCAGCCTTATAAACCACACCCATCACCAAAAATCACACAAAACACAGCAGCCTAAACCACTCCCAAACAGTCCTTAAAATCCCTTAAAACAGTAACATAAATACACTTACAATCTTTGAAATAACCACACAAAACCACACCAAAAAGAACATCAAACAGTCCACAACAGTAAGCAGAAAACACAGAGGAAACGGCAGTAAAACCATAAGGAAACAGCAGCAAAACGGAGTCGGAACAGTAGCTCGAGTGGCCGAACAGCGAAGGAAGAGAGCAAACCAGTGAACCAGAAGAGTTGCGGAGCTTTACCCCTTCCGATCTTCGTGAAACGCGAGTCCGGAGACAGCTTAAAAGGTTAGACCTGAGGGTATCTTTCACACTCATTCTTATTTAATTTCCGGTCATTTATTTTGATTATATTTTCTGTATTTGTGGCATTTGTTGTGTGTATGATGTGTGTTGTGGGTATTGGATGAATGGAAGAGTGTTGTCTCTTGTGGTATATAGGATGGAAACCCAGACGTAAATTCCGTAGCCGAATCCGAATGGACGGTAGTGCGGTCTGTACTTGGGACAGAACTCCACGTACCACTTGAGTAAACGACACCTTCTCTTGTTTTGTGTTGCTTTGGTTTATTTAATTCTTGTCATTTAAATTCTGCATGTTGTTCATTCCCGTATGATACGATCGAGTGCATGGGCTTAGTAAGTGCGATGAAAGGTTCCCTAATTGGAGGGTTAAAATCCTTCACCACGATGCTCTGCCGCACCGATTGATGTGTGTTCGGTTGAATGCGAAATACGTTCAATCGGACATACTTAGTTTGATATGATTGTCTTTATTTTCGTATGCATGACTCAACCGAGCGCATGGGCTTAGTAAGTGCGATGTGAGATCCCCTATGGGGAGGGGCTAAAGCC
>SKCR01020200.1:0-35247 GCA_019454045.1 Zanthoxylum bungeanum | reverse complement strand
CAAACATCTGATTTGTAGTGGGAGTAGTCAGTAGGTTTCAGTTTAACCCATGATTAGATCATTGGGTGGCTGTGAAATATATTCTCAAGTATCTTAAGAGAACAAGAAATTATATACTTGTATATTCTGGTGAGGATATGATACTCAAGGGAAATACAGACCATAATTTTCAAACAAATATTGATTCTAGGAAATCAACATCTGGATCAGTGTTTACCCTATGTGGTGGGGCCATTGTGTGGAAGAGAATAAAGCAATCTTGTATTACTGAATCCACCATGGAGGTTGAGTATGTAGCAGCTTGCGAAGCAGTTAACGAAGTAATCTGGCTCTGCAATTTCTTGGGAGATTTGGAGGTATGTCAAGATATGGATAAACCATTCACACTTTATTGCGATAATAGTGGGGTAGTGGCGAATTCCAAAGAACCAAGAAGCTATAATATGGGAAAGCATATAGAGAGAAAATATCATCTCATCAGGTAGATAGTGCAGAGATGAGACGTTACTGTCACGAAGATTGCATCCGCAGAAAACCTGGCTGATCCATTTACAAAGACCTTATCAGCTAAACTGTTTGAACGTCACTTAGATGGTCTAGGGTTACGTGAGATGTCCCATTTACTCTAGGGCAAATGGGAGATTGTTGGGATATACGCACTAGAGCTTCATGTAATGCAAATAAAATTATATTTTATGAAATAAAATAAAGCATTATGCATTTATCAAAGTGTTTGTTTAATATCACTTATTAAAAATTATCTTATTTACCCTAGATTACTCATGTGCCTTCAGACTTAGTGTATGAGAGTCATACACAAGAGAATTTAAGTCTGAAGTTAGTAATCTAAAATAGTTTATCGAGACAAATCGGGTACTTTGGTTGCGGTTTATCTATAGCCGCGGTCCATTCTATAAATGTATGGCGACCTTGATCTGGTATCGTCCATGTGGAGATATGAGAATAAATGCAACTTATATGATATGATCATATAAGACTGGACCTAGATAAAAATGAGTTTCTTATAATATCCATTAAATAAAGAAATTCATTTCAATATACTAGATGATCATATATGGATTGATCTGAATATTGAGTGTACTATGAACTCTTGCATGGCAGGCTATGTCATTTGATTTACAAATGTGAGGTTGGTGTAGCAATCCCGACCAATAGCTACGTACTTTGGGACATGTTTTGGTGTGTATTTGGGGATGTTTTACATAGATATGGAGTTCACTCCTCCTTGCGAGAAGTAGATGAATATCTTCCTTAAGGGTTGATTCGGTACTTGAACAGTTAGCGCTTTCGAGTCTTTCTATTACGAACAGAAAAATTAACATTCATAATGGTTATGAATAAATCGTTCATTCGAGAATCAATAGTACTTAAGGTAAACATAATTAGAAATAGACATTATGACCCAGCTCTAATTATGAGATACTCGTGAAGGGCCAATCCATATATAATGACTATATCGATGAAGACCGACATGATTCGGCTTTTATTATCTATCTGCGGCAACGAGAGTGCAGTTTCGGATTTTTAGTGGAATAACATGAAGTTAATAATTCATAATATTTAATTAATAGTTTAATTAATATTCCGGGTTTATTGGAGCTCGGAACCGTAGGTCCATTTGGTCCCCGTGCTAGCTCGATATACTGTAGCAGATTAAATATAATTGAATAGTCTAATTATATATTCATATATGTAAATATTATTAATATGATTAATAATATTATATTTTATCACATTTGAAACTATATATTAATTTTAATGTATGGTTTTTATAATAAATGGTTACGAGATAATTGTTTATTATAAGTTATTAAATTATATATTATAATCTAATAAAGTTTAAATTTGGAATTTTCAAAAAGGGTTTTGGAAACCTTTTGGTTGATTTTGGATATTACACCTTTTTGAAAGGTAATAACACTTTTATTTTTGTAACATATGATGACATTAAAGAAAAGATATTTTGTTATAAAATTTTAACTCCAAAATCATGGGATGGCCAAAATCTTGCATATAGCGAGGGGAAAGTTTTGTTTTATTTTGGAAATAAAAACCCTAGGTATAAAAAGAAAATTAGATTTTCTTTTTGTCTAACCTAAGCCATTCTAATCCTAGCCACCTTTATTTTTCTTAGAATTCTCTCATGATTTTAGAAAAGAAAAAAAAAGAAAAATGAAATACCAAAAATAAATACTTGTGTGACATTTAATCTCTAACGAGTTTAGAGATTTGTTTATGAGCATAGCCCACTCTATTTTCTATTTGTGATGAGACATAGCACGAAAGGCTGTTTGGTGCCGAACCAAAATCACTACTTACACATTTTCTTATACTACTCATGACAGTGAACATATTTTGCTTACTATCGCCACCAAAAGTTGTGTAATGGGGTTTCGTTCAATTTGTATTTGATCTAGAATTTTTGGGGAATTTTTGCGGGTGTTTTAAGATTGTGTTATGGTTATTTTAATTGAAAAATCATATCTGAAATACAGTGGCAGTTCGTGCCAACTGTTAGGGATATGCCCTATACCCAACTTGTGGATGGGCTATATGTACATGTATTTGTAATATTTTCATTAATTAATAAAATGGAAATCTTTATTATACGTGTCTTACATAACTTATATGAATCATCAACACTGTAATAAAGACCTTGGAGTAATAAGACGATGACTTCCACGCTTTATGAGAATCATTACTCTTAAATGTTCATAGTCATAGTTTTGTGAATAATTTAGGCGTTCACAAAACGGAGAGACTAGCATGATGATATGATCCGCCATTAAGTGGGGTAGCCGATCTCATAGGCTACTAGCGGAGATCCGTCCGCTTGGTGTATCACATGGATGCATGAGTTGCTCGTGTCCATCAAACTGACCGCCGAAAGTTTTCATATGGAGTGTTTATCCCATGTGTGTGTGAGAACTTTCATGTATCGATTATATAACTAGTCCTTAGACTTGAGGTCTTTAAAATCTTATGTGTGGATCAAATAACTTTGACATTCTCCTTCCCCAGTTCAAAAGATCTGGTCATAAGGGTGACCGGTGCGTAATCACACGCGTATAATGCAAGCGCACGTATCGTTCAAGTAGTATAAAAGTATCGATCCCACGAGGACTTAAAACCTTTTGTTATTAATTTATGAAGTTAAATGCTTACAAGTATCTAATGGATTGGTTGTTTGATTGAGTGGTGACTTTAAAACTTAAAACAAGTAAATAAAATTGCTTGAAAGTAGATTGAAGAAAATTCAAATTTATAAAACTATCCAGGGTTGTGAATCATTCCAATATCTTTTTTAAAAGATAAAGTGGTTATTTTACGTTTGTGTAATATATTGGTCTATTAACCTGGAACACGAAATTATGTAAAAGCCTCTTCCGATGGTCAAATACAAATACGCAGTATAACCCAATTAATCATATTCATATGTTAACCAAGTTATCTGAATTCATTAAGATTAAGTTCCAATTATGGCTACCCCCGCCCGACAGGTATATTCCTATCCTGTAAGGAAATCTATTAAACGGTTATCTATCCTCAAGGAAGATCGTGGGCTATTGAGTCTAAGGTCTTTAACCTAAAATATCTTTTCCAAGTTCATTTTAAGTTTACCGAATCAATCTTATTAATGGCCAGTTAACAAGATGCATTAAGACTAAGGCTCAATAAATAAACTTTTATATTACCTAAACCGTAATTTAACCCCTTATAAACCGGTGATATTGGACTTCATCACAACCCCAGATAACTGGTTTAGTTACGACACATATTTACGGGTAGTAGAAACTTAAATAAAAGAAAAGACATAAAGTAAATGCTGAAAAGTAAATGCTAAAAGTAAATGACGGAAAGTAAATGCTGAAAGTAAATTGCTAAAAAGTAAATGCTGAAAGTAAATTGCTGAAAAGTAAATAAAGTAAAAGTACAATAAAAAAAAATATTAGGTAAAAGGATCCACTTTTATTACTTCTATTTTAGATATCTCCCTTAATATAATATATTAACTTTGCATGATAATTATCAACCAGCCATATAGGCGGTATCCAGATTAAGTCAAATTAATAATTAATTACCAACCGACCAATCAGGCGGTATCCAGTTTAGTCAAATTAAAACCAATTTAAATAATTACCAACTGACCAATATGACGGTATCCTCGTTAAGTCAGGTTTTAACTAGTTTATTTATTATAATTAAGGGAGATTAATCAAAATATTAGTAATAAAAGTTTTACCTTTTACCCCAACAAAGGGGAGTTACCTCCTCATTACTGAAAAGTAAAAAACTGAAAATTAAAGAAAGAAAAGTAATGTGCGTAAAAGTAAATTGCAGAAAGTAAAAATTGAAAAGTAAAGAAAAGAAAGTGCGAAAGTGGAAATTAATTACCGAAAGCTGTAAATAAACAAACAAGATACAATCTTCTTAATATTCTTAAGGAATTCCTTAGAAGAAAGTATGAATTTACAAATGAAATGGCTTGGTATTTATAGGCAAAAATTTTCCCCCATCAAATCATCCACCAAATCCATTATTAATTGCTCCACTAATTGTTCCACCAAATCCATTATTAATTGCTCCACTAATTGCTCCACAAATTGCTATCATGTTTGGTGGGAGTTTGACTATTTTTATTTTTATTTATTTATTTGCTTTGAAAATGACTTTAATAATTACACATAACACACTTCCGGATGTTTCATCCATTTTGGTCATGAAATCTTCAGAAGTCGAAATTATTTTGTTCTTCAAAGTTGTAGCTCATTGAGTCTTCTTTAATCTGGAACTTGAATCAGCTCAATCCGATATTGGAGTAAAACGTTATGCCCAAAATACAACAGATGCGCAAAACAGGAATTTCCAAAACTGCACTTCGTTAAAACGCCCTTTCAAGTTTCCAATCTCCAAAATTAATATGTCAAGTCCAATATTTGCCTTTATTTGACCCATATTTCGTCCTAAATGATTTCATTGAGTCCCAATATTATTTTATCTGCAAAATAAACTAAATCATATCAAAACGTTCATCAAACCCGAGAAGCTAAACAAAATATTAAGTAAAAGGGGCGGTAAATATTGATATATTTTCCGCTGATCACACCCCCAAACCTAACATTTTGCTAGTCCTCGAGCAAAAAAACAAAATAAAATACAAGAAACAATTAAAATTAAACTAAGCCACTTTCGTATGGATCACGGTTGCATTTAGCGTATGCAACAAGCCTTATACCTCTAGGTGTCCCTAGTGGATGAGTTGTAGTCTCGTGAGGGTTTACAGCGACGATACCCACAAACGTCTTATAAAAGTAAAAATATAGTAAAACTAATGCACACAAAAGCAAAAAGACAAGAGAAAATAGAATAAAAAAGTTAGTGACTAAACGGGTGAAACTTATTATCTAAGTCAATAATTGTTTTGTTTCTTTCTAAAGCCTTTGAACCTCAAATTGACCCCATTATTTCCAAGATAAACAAGTCCGATAATGATCGTGGTAAGAGGCGTCGGATAAATCTGGATCTTCACCTTTAACTTTTCATTTAGATGTAGAATTTCAGCTAACCAGGTACGGTTTTCTAAACTCTTCTTCTACTGTTTAAGACATTGGGGACAATGTCTCATTTAGGTTTGGGGGAGGAGAATAGTTAAATTGTATCTTATTTTTATTATTTTATTTTTAGTCAAAATTTTTCGAAAAAGCCAAAAAAAATTTGAAAAATTTAACAAAAAAAATATTTTGTGTTTTTGTGTTTTTATTTGATTAATCAGGTGAAATTGGTGAGAGATAGCTGTGTAAGGAATTTCCATTCCTGAGACGTATCTCAACATATTTCAGAACAAGTTAATTTTTGTTTATTTCCTTTTAAATTATTTAATTTGTGAATTCTCCATAAAACTGACTAAAATGAATCTTCATATGCTCAGTTGATAGGTATTATCAGCATACATGGTAACATACAAACATGAGCTGTAATTGAAAAGTTTGAAATATTCAGTGCTCTAGTTTAATTGGAGGAAGCATCTATAAAAAAGCGATGGAGTAAAAAAAAATATGTATGAGATCCGAGTTATTAAGTCAGTATGGGTGTTTTAACACCTAATGCCCTAAAGCCAACTGGTTTGGGAGTCATTGGCCCAAAGCTTGCTACATGGATCATGGATGTTGCAAAAATATATATATCTGAAGTCTGAGTAATTAAGTCCGTAGGGGTGTCTTAACACCTGGTGCCCTAAAGCCAACTGGTTTGGGAGCCACCGACCTAACACTCGCTACATAGATGGAAGATATTGTATATAAATAAAAAAAAATCAATCAAAAATCAAGAAAAAAAAATCAAAAAAAAAATTATTCCATTGCTTAAAAAATGTGTGAATTCTGATATAACTTTAGGACAAAAATATTACTCTCTTTTCTACTGCACTTGTGACCCACTTGTGACTATTGTGGGCTCACAAGTGCTTTCATCTGCTATACACTCAACATCACAAGTGCTTCTCACTTCATTACACACAACTTCAATAGCTTTTGGTTGTTGAGTACTTTCTTCATTCACTGCATATTTAGTTACCTTCCAAGTCTTTTTCCATTTCTCATAAGATCTTCTATAATCACTCATAATATCTTGGATATCACTTTTGAAAGTATCCAAAACCTCGATCTTATCATCAATGGTTAAACTTGGACCAGCCATCTCAACACTAAACAAACAGATTATAAATAATAAAAAGCAAAACAAATATGTAAATCCTCACAATCTCATGTGTTTACACTCGAATGATATCACTCCACTCGTGTTTGCACTCTATTGGATTTTACCCGATACTGTGCTCACAATCACTGCCTTTTACCACTCTTGAGTTCTTCATCAATTCAATTACAAATCAACTCAATTCCTAGAATGGTCAACTAAGGTGTAGTCCATAAGCTAGCAGAAACACAAAGAACCAATAATGTATATAGTGCAGGTGGAATAATGCGAATAAGAATAGTAATCACGAAGACTCAATCAAAGAGACTTAAGCTAGAGTGCACAAAATAAGAAAAAAGATGAGTTAGATAAATGCGCAAACAAACAAGCAAACACTCAATGTGTCACTTAGCCAATCTTGTGATCACTCGCTATTGTTTTTGTCTCACTATTTTCTTTTTTTTTTTCCTCTTTTTTTTAACTCTTTTTTCACTCTTTTCTTTTGTCTCTCACACTCATACTCCTCTGAAAATATAACACATCATCATATGCTTGTTGTGGTGTTAAAGGAATAAGATTAATGATTTTTTTACTACACTTAACTTTATATCTATTCTTGTCCATATCATATGCCACATCGTTAAACATGTACTAAGGCTTGCCCAATGATATATATGTAGTACTCATAGGAACTACATCACACACCACCTCATCAATATATTTTCCCCCAACATCAAAATTAACCACAACTCTATGACTAACCTCAACCTCGCCAAATTCACTCATCCATAAGGTCTGTCAAGAGGTATCAATGGTAACCCCAACTTTTCCACTAGTGTAGTACTAGCTAAATTGGTAGGATCCTTTTTGTTGATGATCATACTACACGCTCTAGTGTTGATGTGGCATCTCGTACGGAAGACTAAGGGTAAACTATTTTGGAAATTTATATCCATGGTCTCAAATTCCCTATCCATCTCAAAACTCATGTCATTCTCTGATGGCTATACAAAATGAACTTTCTCAATGTTACCAAAATAGGTCAAATCGGGTCAAAAGAGTACTGGTGCTGAAGCTGCTCTACTATGCTTCAGTCTGAGCTGATATGGGTCAAATGAAATAGGTTGGGGACCTATCTGGTTATGCCCATATGTGTCTCTAGTGTGCATTTGACTTGGTTGCTGCAACTGGTCACATAGCTCTGAGCTAGTCCCGCAAAGGCCTCTCTGATCTTCTTTGCTCTTTGGCGTATGATTAGACCTGTTGGCAACTGCATGGGTTCCTTCAAGTTGTTAGCTGCATCCTGTAATGTCTCTCGTGTGGTTGGACTCATGTCATTCCCTCCTTGTTGAAAATGATTCGACCTCGAATCTAAACCTGCATTAAAAATAAAATACGTCAGAAACATTAAACATTGCAGGAACGCCAAACTCACCAGGAAGATCAAGCTTTTAAGTATTGTCGTTGATCCGCTCCAAGACTTGAAATGGACCATCTCCTCTTGGTTGCAACTTGGATCTTTTCCTCTTGCATATAAAGCCACACCCAATTACCGGGGTCATACACAATGCGTTGGAAACCTATTATTCTCACCAACTCTGCCTTTCCCTTATCATTCATACTCCCAAGCTTAATAATAATCAAAGATAATAAATCCATAGGAGTTAAAGAATTAGAATCATAATCAATCTCATAAGGCAAGTAAAAACTAGAAGGATGAATGCATCTATTATATGCAAACTCTGGCCCCGCTATTGCGTCTGTGATCTTCTTAGCTCTTTGGCATGTGATTGGGCCTGTTGGAAATTGCAAAGGCTCTAATGTTCCTTAGGTGACTGCATTCATGTCAAATGTTGTCTCTTTGATCATGTCATTCTCCCTCTCTTGAAATGGATTCGTCCTCGAATCCGAACCCGGATCATATATAGTTATGACAAAATCAATTGGACGATGATATTGAAATATAAAAGAATCATACTTGACCACTTGTACCTGCGATGAAAAAGCATAAACAATAGAGAAAATGTTATGGAAAAACTTCACTACCACATCTACTTTCTTTTCACCAGCTCTCACAGCTTCATCATCACTCATGGCCACTATCTCAACCATACTTGCAAAGACCTCCTCACACATCTACTCATCATCACTGGGTTTTGTTCCTACAAAATCAGTATTCAAAGTTCTTGGGGTTTTGAGAAAGATGCTTGGGGGTTTGCTTGGTTTCCAACCCAAATGAGTTCTTGTCCTTTGGTATCATGAGCTTAGGGTTCTGAGGTCTGATTTCCTATCATTTGTGTTGTTTAATCTTGTATTCATCTTTGTTTTTATTGTTGTTGTTAATTTCGGCCATTAAAGAATTTGTCCTCAAGTTTCGGCCATGGGTGTTCTTGTGTGTTCTTTGTTGTTTCTTGCTGATTCTTGTTGATTTGTGATCAAAATAGCATGAATAACATTCTGCCCTTGAGTGTTTTTGATTGATCATGAGTATTTCTTTGAGCTAATCTTTGGCTACTTAGGTCAAAATTGGGGCTTTTGTTTTCTTTGCTTGAATCAAGTGTTTAGTTGTTAATTGTATGTTATTAGGACGTGTTTAACATTGTTATTAAGTTATTAGTGTCAAAAATTCAAAAATTACTTGGCTTGTGATTTGACTTGGCTGAATTCGAAATTGAGTTAGTTACATTGTAACTAGATCATTTATACTCATTTGCAAGTTGAAAGGTAGATATTACCACATTGTCGAATTGATTATATGAGTTATATTGTCATTTGAGTTGTATTTATATGTATTAAGGATATAACTTGAAAATTACCGAATGTGGTAATCTTGTTATTTGCATTGTATTTCATTTGCTTTGTATACACTTTGAGTGTGAGAGACATAAAAAAAGAGGAAAAAAAAGAGGAAAAAAACGTAATATACAACATTTTGAAAGAAAGAAAAGTTTGAGCTTTCCATGGCTATGGTCGAACCCTTGTTGAGTGAGGGATTCCCCTTTTCAAGTTCAAATTGACTTATCTAAGCTTGGCAATTTAGTGGCGTCTCCATTGCTAGCAAAATACAATCTAATTTCATGTTTGTGGTTATCGTGAACGTGAGTTTCATGGTGGTTAGGGGCTGATCTTGGTTGGGTTTTGTTCCTACAAAATCAGTATTCAAAGTTCTTGGGGGTTTTGAGAAAGATTCTTGGGGGTTTGCTTGGTTTCCAACCCAAGTGAGTTCTTGTCAGCCACCTTATTTGACATTTATGCTATGTTGTCAAGATTATTAAATGACTATTAAGGGCATAGCCTTTAAATAGCCATTAGTTAGCAAGTTAGGGTGTTTTGGTATTTTTGCACCTATTAGGGTATCCTTCATTGTACTATATATTGTAACATTTCTTTCTTAATGAATTTAATCAACCATTTTCGAAATTAGCTTCATCTTGAAAGTTTGGCTTTGTCCAAAATTGCTTAAGAGAGGGATTCCCCTTATTTCATGCAATCGACTTATCTAAGGCGTGGCAACCTTAGTGGTGTCTCCGTGCTAGCAGAACAATACAAGGAATCATCTTAAGGGTTCTCAAAGATAAGTTCTTTGTGGGTCTTCTTTGTGGCCTTGGAAGGGTTTTGTTCCTACAAAATCAAATTCACAGTGCTTGGGGTTCTATCCGTTGCGAGGGGTTTGCTTGGCCTTAAACATCCAAGTGAGTTCCGTGTCATTTGGTATCAGAGCTTAGGGTTCCAAGGTTTGATTTTTCTATCTTTACTTTGTGTTTTTTATTTAGTCTTTTTTGTGTTTGTTGGTCATCAAGATACTTGTTCATCTTGATTCTTAGTTTTTGTGTTTCTTAAGTGTTTTTGCTTTTGTGATCTGTCGGTGACCGGCATACCGGTCCTATATCGGCATTCATACCGGTGTAACTAGGCATTACATAGCTACTGGAACAGGTAAGCATCCATACCAGCCTCCATACCGGTTAACCTATGAGTAAAACACAGCTACTGGAATCGACAAGCAACTATACTGCCAGACTCCAAACCGGTCAACACTCAGAAAATTTTTGAAAGCTAAAGTGATTTGAAGAGAAAAAAAAAACGAGTAAAAAAGTTCAAAATTTTGGTTGAATTTTGTTGGTTCTGTTTTATCATTTGGGTGTCCGTGAAGGGTAATTCAACAAAATTTCTATTGAGGCACCAAATTTCCGTCCGAATTTGCATACGTTCGTAGTTTTTTTTGGATAACGTAAGTATATTAACCAAAACAAAAATATACAAGAGCAAAGGGGTATACCCCAGACAACTAGAGAGGACAAGCCCTCCTAGAAAAAAGCCGAACGGCTACAAGCAAAACAAGATCATAAGAAAATGTCATCGGGCAGGTGCCAAGAGAGGTGAAGCCATTTATTGTCATAAGATGGTTTCACCTTCCGCAATAAGCTAGCACGAGTCCGAACAGTAAAAACAATATAACTAAGAAGAATAAAGACATGGCGAGGATGACCATCAGGGGTGCGGGCATTCCTCTCCCTCTAGATATGGTAAACTGACGCATCAAACATCATTGTGAGTGTTTTATGGTAAACATCATGGGTGTTTGTTTCGTAAACCCTTAATTGTTTTTCTTTTTTCTTCCATTTTCTAAACAGTGTTTCTTCCCAAGACCCGTTCTTTCCACCCTTTTATAACTCCTTTGTCCCATTAACCTTTTCTTTTCGTTCCTTAGTTTTTTTCTGCCGCCAGCCTGGTCCCCTCTATGCCTGTCTCCGATCTTCCTGTGGTGGGGCCGCGTCATCCCGGCGTTGGTCGTTCGGCCACCTGGGTTGTCTCTCGTGGCTCCTCTGTTGTATGTTTGCATAAATCATTTCTCAACAGACATCATTCGTAAATAATACTATTATGCATGAATATCAGTTATATGCATCTTAAATGATTACTAGAACATATGATTTATATGCATAATTTATAAATTATACTATACTTTAACATGCTATGCTATTTATGAAATACTTCTTGAAAACCTTTTTTGAAAAACTCTTTCTGAATACTTTTTGCTGAAAACTCTATTTTACTTTTTCTTTCCAGAAAATTTCTTTGAAAACTATATCTGAAATCTGAAATCTTTGTCTGAAATTTGTATTTCTGAAAACTGTTATCTGAAAATCTGATTTTTCAAAACTCATTTTTTCTAAAAAACTGATATCTGAGTGTCTGCTGAAAAACTAACGCATGGGGGTGTTACGTATCACCGTCCCCCCCATACGCCCTAGAGCCAGATATATAAATCCATGACATTGGGGCATTACATATCGCCGTCCCCCAAAGCATGCCATACCTGCCCTGAAATTGGTGGTCTTGGGGCGTTACGTATCGCCGTCCCCCAAGCCACAAGCTAGAACTGAGGGTGCAGATCTATGCTACCACCTAAGCTCTGAAACCAGGATTTCAGGGCATCTGTCATCCTTGTTGGGATTTATGTCATAGAGCTTCATGTATTGTAAACAAAATTGATTTTTGTAATAATAATAAATGCATTATTCATTTTATCAAAGTTTTTTGATTTATATCGCATATTGTCCAATTGTCTTGTTTACCTTGATTACTCTTGTACCTTTAGACTTAGTGTATGTTTGATGCACAAGAGGATTTAAGTCTAAAGTTAATAATCTAAATAATCCATAGAAAGCAAACAAATGGGGTACTTTGTTTGTGGTATATCTATAGCTGCGGTCCATTCTATACTTGTATGACGACCTTGATCCGGGATCGTTCATCTAGTGACATGGGAATGGAGGCACCTTGTATGATAAGATCATATAGGACTGGACTCAGATAAATACGAATTTCTTTTAATATCCGTTAATCAAATAAATTCATTTTATCTAATAGATGGTCATATATGGATTCAATCTTAATCTTGAGTGTATTACGAACTCCTGCATGACAGGCTATGTCCTTTGATTTACTATGGTGAGGTTGGTGTTGCATTCCAGGCCAATAACTACGTATTTTGGGGATATGGTTTGGTATGTAGATGGGAACGTTTTACATAGATATGGAATTCACTCATTCTTACGAGAAGCAGATAAATATCTCTTTTAAGAGTTGATTCGGGACTTGAACAATTTGAGCGCTCAATTTTTCTATTACGAATAGAAAATATTTTATATTCATAATTGTTATGAATTAATTGTTCATTATAGAATCAATGGTGCTTAAGAGACAAAATATTTATAGGGGTTTAACGGACTTATGACCCGACTCTATTTATGAGATATTCGTGAATGGCTATATCCATATGTAATGACTATATCAATGGACACCAAAAATATTCGGTTTACTTAATCCATCTACGGTAACGGAAGTTCAACTTCGAGTTTTTAATGGAATAATGCGGAGTTAATAATTCGTAATATTTGATTAAAGAGTTTAATTAATATTTCTGAATTATTGGAGCTCGGAACCGTAGGTCCATTTGGTCCCCGTGCTAGCTCGATTAACTGTAGCAAGCCTAATATAATTAGATTGTCTAATTATATGCTCACATTATATTTATTTATATATTATTAATAAGATTACTAATATTTATTGTCACAAATGAAAACTATGTTAAATTAGTTTAACTTAATGTTTTCTAGAATTCTTTGATTATGAGATAATCAAGTTAGTAATAATTATGAGATAATTACTACAACATAATTGAAGGTAAATAAATCATTATTAATATATTGATTTTTATTTACCATTGGAGACAAAGCCATATGGCTGACCATGTCATCCAAAAAATTATGTCTATTAGGTGGCTTGGATACACCTAATAGTTTTGTCATTAGCTATATTTTATGCTTTGGTATGGCCTCCACATTTATGTGTTTGCCATTGAAAGAAAGCATTGAATGCTTAATGACAAAGTCATTGTCTTTAGCTTAACATTTCTTATGCTTTGGAATGACATTCACATATTTGTGTTGGCCATTGCAAGAAAGCATTAGATGCTTAATGACAAGGTTAGTTGGCTTGTGTAAGAGAATATAATCTCTACCATTTCTCTCACATCCTAAGGTTAACACTTTGCATTAATTCACACAATTGTTGTGAGAAAAGATTTGAGAGAAAATAGAGAGAGTTCTAGCATTCACAAGTGTTGTGAAATTCCTAAAGCCAAACACCATTGTGACATCTTAAATCTCTAAATAGTTTAGAGGTTTAATCTTTGTGAGTGAAGCCCACACTTTGGTTTGTTGGTTTCGAGTCATAGTTCGGAAGATCGAGTAGTTGATCCAAGTGTTGGACACCAAAGGATTGATCTTGGTACTACAACAAAGGGAGAAGGCAAAGAAAATTTTGAAGATCCATACCAGACCCGGTGCCGCGCTAAGGAAAGTCATTTCCTACAATCCCTAGTCCTGAACTAGGATCTGGGGGCGTTACGTATCGTCGTCCCCCCAGTCCTCTACATGTGCACATGTCTCTGAATCCGTCAATTCCAACTGTATCAAGTTACATACTGGGGTGAGTTTTTCCCTCATGCCCCGGAAAACATAAAATCATATTCTATATCTCAAAATTGTAAAAAAAAAAACATTTTCTGAAATACATTTCTTTCATAAGAAAACTTTTGAAACTGTTCTTTTTAAAATACTTTGAATTTCAGAATCTTTCATAATTTTTATTTCAATTCCTGAAAATCACAACATATACATATGCATATGCATTTCTCATGCTTCCTTCTACCCTAAGCATGTTTTCTTACATTGTTATACATGTACATGTACATATTCCATGCATACTCATAAAATTCATGATATACGAATCATATTCTTTACATGCTTCCATCTATAATTATCTTATGATCTATATGCTCAAAATATCATTAGTATACTTTGCTCACACTCAAACATACTTAATTCAACATACATTTGTACTACCAAAATACACATATGCATATACTTCTCACACTATCTTACTAATTTCCTACTTACAAATTATATACACACTCAAAACTCTGCTTATTCATGTATTGTTCTTAAGAATGTATCATCATCAACAATAAAATACTTAACTAGGTTATCAATATCTTAGTTATCAATATCTCTCTTGACCACAACATACACATACACACATGTTTGTCACTTCCCCATTTCTAATAATCAAAATTTTAACATGTCTTCTTGGCTTATAATATCAAATATCCATAAGCGATACAGTAACAAGTCTATATCCTCGCGCATATATTCAGAAGAATACTCAAATCACATGATATTATATGTGTTTAATACCATACTTTTCAATACAATCTAAGCTTACAGTTTCCCCTTTCAACATTCAGCCATGACTACACACTCACCTCTTTAAACTTTTTCAAATGCTCAAGACATTACTTGCACATAACAGTCATCATAAAACTAAATTTTCACTTTAAATATTAATTCATACTTCATTATTATCACATGACACCTAACTCATGCGAATATTTTACTAATCAAAAGAAACATTTACCACTTACCTCTAAATTACATTAAGTCATGCCTTCCTCCATAATTAAATTAAATGAAATTAACCATTCTTATAATCAAATTATAACTTATCATTACACATAATATCTTTTACACCTCAAAATCAAGTAGATCAAGTCTCCATTTTCTTCCCCTATATTCGGCTATAAGGGGTTTTTATTCGCCCTTGAATATTTTTCATCAATACAAATTATATTATCCCTCAATTAATTCACTAATCATCACTAAGCAATTAAATTACACAAATGAAAAAGAAAATATATTTCTCTTGATTAAGTTAAATTCGGTCATGGCTATAGGAAATGGATCCATATACCAAATCATGAGTTTCAATCAAATAGCAACATAAACACTTCAATTACTATGCTCCTACTCACAAATCATCAAAACACACAAATTTATCTTCCCCAACAGCTCCCTATTTACTCGGCCATGAGCCATTTTTCCATTCACTGTATTTCAACTAATTAGTTGGTCCAATCACACTATAGTATTGCCAATAGCATCTCTAATCACCCTATAATGCCTAATTTCGAAATTCATTCCCAAAACCTAATTTCCAAAATTCATCAAACTCAAGGAAATCACCACATAGAGTACTTACCATATGCATCTTCCTCTCTCTCTCGGTCCAGCCCCTCTTTCCCTCTTTCTCTTTACTGCTTCTGCTACTCACGGCTTCTGCTATCCTTCTCAACTTCCTTCTCTCTCGGCCTTGCCTCTCTCTCTTCTTTCTTCTCGGTCACTCTCTTTCTCTTCCCATCTTCTCTCTGTTTCGGTCTCTCTCTTTCTCTAACTCTCGATTTCTCTGATCTCTATTTCCTCCATTCTTCTTTCTTTTCCCTCTGTTCCGTTTCTTTAATTTATGCATGTGTGCGCAAAGTGTATATGTGTGTAACACACTTGTGTGTGTGTGTGTTATATATATATGATGCATGTGTGTGTAGAAATATCTAGATATATATATATATATATATAAATACTAATTGGTAAATGTCAATTTAATCCCTCAAATTTAATTTAATAAAAACTTATAATTAATTCCATGAAAAGTTCCTATTTTACAATAAAAATTGATCTCGTGTTCGGACACAGCCTCACGCGCGAAAAATAAAATTCACGTAACACGCTAAAATAACCTTTTCCAATGCCCGTCCTTATTGCAGTGGAAACACTTTCCCTTGGACTTGGCATCCTTAGAGCCTTTCTTGTTCTTATTCTTTATGGGCTTAGCCTTGGCCTTCCCAGTGCTATTCTTATTCTTCTTTGCAGATTTAGAAGACTCGACAACATTTACTTGAACACTAGGCTTACAAGGATCCACAAGCATGGACTCGTAGTGGGTGAGCTCATTAAGCAGCTGGGTCAAAGTACAAATCAACTTGTTCATAACATAGTTGCTTTTAAACTGCATGAAACAATTCAGAAAAATTCCATAATCATGGCCACCTGGCTCCGCTCATCAATATGAGAACCATGGGTTTCGATAGTGTTGAGATAAGTCATCATCCTCAAGACGTGCCCTCGGACTGATGTCACATCCTTCATCTTAGTAGTCATCGCTGAGACCATAGCCTCATGACATTGACGCTCGAACATGCCCTGCAATGACTCCATCATCAGGGATGTTGAAGCCATAGGCTTATGCTTTGCTGCAAGAACCTTGGACATCCCTGTAGCAAGTAGTAACGGGCCTTCTCATTAGCCGCGACCCATTTTTGGTAGGCATCGCGCATAGCTTGGCCAGTATTTCTGGCCGGCTCGGGAAGACACTACTCTGTTAGGATAAACTTTAGGTCTTCACATACCCGGATAGTGTTCATGTTACTTTTCCACTTAACATAGTTTTCTCCCGTTAATTTATCATTTGAGAGTATGGAAATAATTGGAGAAACCATGGCTGAAAATAAACATGTATTTAATATTCATTCATCGCATATTAAATTATCAAACAATTTTGGCATAAATTTAAACATGATGCATGAACCATGAATAATGAATTATAAATTTAAGAGAATTACTATGCCATAGAAATCTATCATCCCACAAATAAGTGCTGTCGTAGGGTAGGTCAAGTATTTGTATGATAGATCGAGACAATCTCTATCGATTAATATATGTGGGAATAACTCTTATTCATATGTTAATCATCCACTGTTTGATTTGATCAAGGAATTTTATTAACATTTAATCATTCCTTTGTAAGTGTGACCCGTCGTTTCGGAACCCTTGGACTTAACTAGTGAAGTGTCATCGTAGGGTAGGTCAGTTCACCAGATACATCTAGAGTACCTATCCTCTCGGAATCCAAACTTGATATTGACCCAAAATGGACACCATCCGTAGGGGGACGAAAGCCAAACACCATTGTGACATCTTAAATCTTTAAATAGTTTAGAGGTTTAATCTTTGTGAGTGAAGCCCACACTTCAGTTTGTTGGTTTCGAGTCATAGTTCGGAAGATCGAGTGGTTGATCCAAGTGTTGGACACCCAATGATTGATCTTGGCTACTACAACAAAGGAATAATGCAAAGAAAAATTTGAAGATCCATACCGGACCCGGTGCCACCACAAGCAACTTCCGCCGCGCTAAGGAAAGTCGTTTCCTACAGCATGCAAGACACATTCTTTTAGGAAGGCCATGACAGTTTGATAGGAAGGTTATACACGATGGGTTTAAGAATAAGTATTCATTTCAGCATAAGGGAAAACCCATTACCTTATACCCACTTACACCGAGGCAAGTCCACGAAGACCAAGTCAAGTTGCAACTTCAGAGAGATAAAGAGAAAGATAGTGCAAACACAGCCTTGGAGAAAACATGTGAGGGGAGTGTGATCGAACATGGTAAGGAAATTAAGGCTAAGGCTGTGAGTGTTCCCAAGGGGTCTGTGAGTGAACCTAAGGGGGAAACGAAAGGGCGAGTGAAAAAGAGCTTCTACATTGGTGAGGGTGAAGCAATGAGAGCTTACAAGGCTAGCAAGCTAATGATTTTGCTAGTCTACAAAGATCACCATATTTGTTTAGCTAACACTGACCCTTTGCTTCCTTTGTCCATTTCATCTCTTTTGCAGGAATTCAATGATGTGCTGACAGAGGACATTCCTAGTGGCTCCCACCCATTAGAGGTATTGAGCACCAGATAGATTTCATACCTGGCGCAATCATTCCTAATAGACCAGCCTACCGAAGCAATCCTGATGAAACAAAAGAACTTCAGAGGCAAGTGCGGGAGTTGATGGAAAAAATGTATGTTAGAGAACTTATGAGTCTCTGTGCGGTACTAGTTCTTCTAGTTCCTAAGAAAGATGGGACGTGGCGTATGTGCGTTGATTGTCGAGCGATCAACAATATAACGGTAAAGTATCGTCACCCTATTCCTAGACTAGATGAAATGTTAGATGAGTTGCATGGTTCGAAAATTTGAAGTAAGATCGATTTAAAGAGTGGATACCATCAAATTCGCATGAGAGAGGGAGATGAGTGGAAAACTACATTTAAGACCAAGTATGGCCTGTATGAATGGTTAGTTATGCCATTTGGTCTTACAAACGCACCTAGCATATTTATGAGATTGATGAATCATGTTATGCGTGCATTTATATGTAGGTTTGTTGTAGTTTATTTTGATGACATCTTAGTTTACAATAAAACAATAGATTAGCATGTTACGCATTTGAAGCATGTTCTTGATGGGTTAAGGTAGGAGAAACTGTATGCTAACATTGATAAGTGAACTTTTTGTATGGATAGAATGGTTTTCCTTAGTTTGTGACATGAGTCCAACCACACCAGAGACATTACAGGATGCAGCTAACAACTTGGAAGAACCCATGCAGTTGCCAACAGGGCCAATCACACGCCAAAGAGCAAAGAAGATCAGAGAGGCCTTTGTGGGACTAGCTCAGAGCTATGTGACCAGTTGCAGCAACCAAGTCAAGTGCACACCAGAGACACATATGGACATAACCAGAGAGGTCCCCAAGCTATTTCATTTGACCCAGATCAGCTCAGACTGAAGCATAGCAGAGCAGCTTCAGCACCAGCACCCTTTTGACCCGATTTCACCCCATTTTGGGACTATGTTGAATTCGGCCAAATGGGGGCATTTTTGTCATTTTTGCTCGACATTTTGACTTTATTTATGATGTAATTAGCATGTTTGACTATGCCATTAGGCTTAATTATGCTTAGATTTGTACTTAGCCGGAAGCACATCAATTTACTATAGCATGTAAGCACCTTAATTAGCTTAAGTGAGATTAGCTTCTAATCTTTGTTTTAAGTTTATTTAGGTGCAAAATGACCTTAATGGTCGTGGTTGAGGTGCTTGACTTAGGGTTTTTGGTAATTTTAGCTCTAGGGTCATTTTAGCCTTTTTACTCTTTTGTAACCCTTATTATATGACTCTTCTTTGTATTTTTTGGACAACCAACGTAATATACATAATTTTGAAAGAGAGAAAAGCTTGAGCTTTCCATGGCTATGGCCAAAACCTTGTTGAGGGAGGGATTCCCCTTTTCAAGTTCAAATTGACTTATCTAAGCTTGGCAACTTAGTGGCGTCTCCATTGCTAGCAAAATACAATCTGATTTCATGCTTGTGGTTATCATGGACGTGAGTTTCATGGTGGTTAGGGGCTGATCTTGGTTGGGTTTTGTTCCTACAAAATCAGTATTCAAAGTTCCTGGGGTTTTGAGAAAGATGCTTGGGGGTTTGCTTGGTTTCCAACCCAAGTGAGTTCTTGTCATTTGGTATCATGAGCTTAGGGTTCTGAGGTCTGATTTCCTATCCTTTGTGTTGTTTAATCTTGTATTCATCTTTAATCAAGGTTTTACTTCCACCTTGATTCGGCCATTGTTGGATCTTGTTGTTTCATGCTGATTCTTGTTGATTTGTGATCAAAATATCATGAATAACATTCTGCCTTGAGTGTTTTTTGATTGATCATGAGTATTTCTTTGAGTTAAGCTTTGGCTACTTAGGTCAAAATTGGGGCTTTTGTGTTCTTTGCTTGAATCAAGTGTTTAGTTGTTAATTGTATGTTACTAGGATCTGTTTAACATTGTTATTAAGTAATTAGTGTCAACAATCAAAAAAAAATAATCAGATTAGATTCGATTGAGTGAGATTTATTGACATATCTTGTCTTGCAATTGTTGAATACATGCAATTAGTGTTGTTTCCATAGGTATTATTCATATCAACTTTGCAAAAAAAAAATCAGAATTGACATCATTCATCTTGGCATTTACGTGAGCTTACTTGTTTGCATTCATGTGAAGTTAGCACAATCTTGTGAGTTTGAGTGAAAAGAAAGAAAGGTTGAGTGCATTATTGATGAATGTGAATGTGTAATTGATGAAACAAATCTGAATGCACCAAATTTGGTGATAGGAGTGAGTTGCATCATTGTTATCTTGCTAATTTGTGTTGTTAATGTTGAAGAATCAAGTGAAGTAAGGTTAAGTGCAACAAATTTGCACTAAATTCGTGTGTATCCAAGCAAGTATCACTTGCCACCTCTTGAAATAATATTGTTATTATAAGTGAAGAGGCAATAAATTCATCATTAGCTTGACATGGGAACTTGTGTGTAATCATTTGTTTTTTAGGTGCTTGAAGAGGCAAGTAGCTGCATCACCTAGTTGCTTGCATAAACTATTTACTTGGCTTGTAATTTGACTTGGCTAAATTGGAAATTAAGTTAGTTACATTATAACTAGATCATTTATACTCATTTGCAAGTTGAAAGGTAGTAGACATTACCACATTGCCGAATTGATTATATGAGTTACATTGTCATTTGAGTTGTATTTACATGTATTGCAAGTGCTAAGGATATAACTTGAAAATTACCGAATGTGGTAATTCTTGTTATTTGCATTGTATTTCATTTGCTTTGTATACACTTTGAGTGTGAGAGACAAAAGAAAAGAGTGAAAAAAAGAGTTAAAAAAAGAGGAAAAAAAGAAAAGAAAAGAAAAGAGTGAGACAAAAACAATAGCAGCGAGTGATCACAAGATTGGCTAAGTGTCACATTGAGTGCTTGCTTGTTTGTTTGCGCATTTAGCTAACTCGTTTTTTTTTCTTATTCCGTGCACTCTAGCTTAAGTCTCTTTGATTGAGTCTTCGTGATTACTATTCTTATTCGCATTATTCCACCTGCCTATATAGATTATTGGTTCTTTGTGTTTCTGCTAGCTTGTGGACTACACCTTAGTTGACCATTCTGGGAATTGAATTGATTTGTAATTGAATTGAGGAAGAACTCAAGAGTGGTAAAAGGCAGTGCAGTGATTGTGAGCACAGTATCGGGTAAAAAGTCAATAGAGTGCAAACACGAGTGGAGTGATATCATTCGAGTGTAAACACGTGAGATTGTGAGGATTTACATATTTGTTTTGCTTTTTATTATTTCTAATCTGTTTGTTTAGTGTTGAGATGACAGGTCCAGGTTTAACCATTGATGATAAGATCGAGGTTTTGGATACTTTCAAAAGTGATATCCAAGATATTATGAGTGATTATAGAAGATCTTATGAGAAATGGAAAAAGACTTGGAAGGTAACTAAATATGCAGTGAATGAAGAGAGTACTCAACAACCAAAAGCTATTGAAGTTGTGTGTAATGAAGTGGGAACACTTATGATGTTGAGTGCATAGCGAATGAAAACACTTGTGAGGCCTTGAATGTTGTGAATTGTGTTATAAGTGACATGGTGAGTGAAAATGCTTGTGAGACCGTGAGCATTGAGGGAGTAAACACTTGTGAGGTAGTGTGCTTTGAGGTTGAAAAACATAGTGAAGCTGAGCAGGTGTGTGAGGAGGTCTTTGCAAGTATGGTTGAGATAGTGGCCATGAGTGATGATGAAGCTGTGAGAGCTGGTGAAAAGAAAGTAGATGTGGTATTGAAGTTTTTCCATAACATTTTATCATCGTCCAATTGATTTTGTCATAACTATCTATGATTCCGGGTTCGGATTCGAGGACGAATCTATTTCAAGAGAGGGAGAATGACATGATTCAAGGAACATTAGAGCCTTTGCAATTGCCAACAGACCCAATCACACACGCCAAAGAGCTAAGAAGATCACAGACGCAATAACGGGGCCAGAGTTTGCATATAATAGATGCATTCATCCTTCTAGTTTTTACTTGCCTTATGAGATTGATTATGATTCTAATTCTTTAACTCCTATGGATTTATTATCTTTGATTCTTATTAAGCTTGGGAGTATGAATGATAAGGGAAAGGCAGAGTTGGTGAGGAATAATAGGTTTCCAACGCATTGTGTTTGACCCCGGCAATTGGGTGTGGCTTTATATGCAAGAGGAAAAGATCCAAGCTACAATCGAGAGGAGATGGACCTTTTCAAGTCTTGGAAAGGATCAATGACAATGCATATAAGCTGGATTTGCAAGGTAAGTACAACGTCTCTGCTACTTTTAATGTTTCTAACTTAACTCATTTTGATGCAGGTTCAGATTCGAGGTCGAATCCTTTTCAACAAGGAGGGAATGACATGAGTCCAACCACACCAGAGACATTACAGGATGCAGCTAACAACTTGGAAGAACCCATACAGTTGCCAACAGGGCCAATCACACGCCAAAGAGCAAAGAAGATCAGAGAGGCCTTTGCGGGACTAGCTCAGAGCTATGTGACCAGTTGCAGCAACCAAGTCAAGTGCACACCAGAGACACATATGGACATAACCAGAGAGGTCCCCAAGCTATTTCATTTGACCCAGATCAGCTCAGACTGAAGCAGCAGAGCAGCTTCAGCACCAGCACCCTTTTGACCCGATTTCACCCCATTTTGGGACTATGTTGAATTCGGCCAAATGGGGGCATTTTTGTCATTTGTGCTCGACATTTTGACTTTATTTATGATGTAATTAGCATGTTTGACTATGCCATTAGCTTAATTATGGCTTAGATTTGTATGTTTGTACTTAGCCGGAAGCACATCAATTTACTATATCATGTAAGCACCTTAATTAGCTTAAGTGAGATTAGCTTCTAATCTTTGTTTTAAGTTTATTTAGGTGCAAAATGACCTTAATGGTCGTGGTTGAGGTGCTTGACTTAGGGCTTTTGGTAATTTTAGCTCTAGGGTCATTTTAGCCTTTTACTCTTTTGTAACCCTTATTATATGACTCTTCTTTGTATTTTTTGGACAACCAACGTAATATACATAATTTTGAAAGAGAGAAAAGCTTGAGCTTTCCATGGCTATGGCCAAAACCTTGTTGAGGGAGGGATTCCCCTTTTCAAGTTCAAATTGACTTATCTAAGCTTGGCAACTTAGTGGCGTCTCCATTGCTAGCAAAATACAATCTGATTTCATGCTTGTGGTTATCATGGACGTGAGTTTCATGGTGGTTAGGGGCTGATCTTGGTTGGGTTTTGTTCCTACAAAATCAGTATTCAAAGTTCCTGGGGTTTTGAGAAAGATGCTTGGGGGTTTGCTTGGTTTCCAACCCAGTGAGTTCTTGTCAGTTTGGTTGTAAGTGCAGATGGCATCGAAGTTGATGTGGAAAAGGTAAAGGCAATTCAGGATTGGCCTACACCGACAACTGTGACCGAAGTCAGAAGCTTCCATGGATTAACAAGCTTCTACCGTAGATTTGTTAGAGACTTCAGCAGTATTGCAGCACCAACTGACTGAAGTAGTGAAGAAAACGGTTGGCTTCAAATGGGAAGAAGAGCATGAGCGTGCATTCTAGGATATTAAAATGAAGTTGTGCAGTGCACCTGTTTTGGCGCTACCCAACTTTGAGAAGACATTTGAGATTGAGTGTGACGCATTCGGATTAGGCATTGGAGTGGTTCTTATGCAAGAAAAATGGCCAATTGCCTACTTTAGTGAGAAGCTTAACTGAGCAGTTTTGAGATACCCCACATACGACAAGGAGTTGTATGCACTAGTGAGAGCCCTTGAGACTTGGCAGCATTATCTATAGCCTCGAGAGTTTGTGATCCATACAGATCATGAGTCATTGAAGCATTTGAAAGGTCAAGGTAAGCTAAACAAATGGAACACACGATGGTTAGAGTTTGTTGAGATATTTCCATACGTAATCCGCTATAAACAGGGTAAGGAAAACATTGTCGCTGATGCACTATCGCGAAGGTATGCTTTACTTACTTCATTGAATGCAAGGATGCTTGGGTTTGAATTTATTAAAGAACTTTATGAAAATGATACTGACTTTAGTACTATCTATGATGCATGTGAAAAGTCTACCTTTAGTAAATTCTACCAACATGATGGGTTTATGTTTAAGGAAAATAGATTATGCATTCCTGTTTGTAGTATGCGTGAATTGTTAGTTAGGGAAGCGCATGGGGGAGGTTTAATGGGGCACTTTGGCATTGCCAAGACCGTAGGAGTTTTGAGTGAACATTTCTATTGGGCTAAAATGAGGAGAGATATTGAGCGTTTGTGTGATAAATGCTTAACTTGTAAAAAGGCTAAATCTAAGGTTATGCCTCATGGTTTGTATACACCATTGCCTATACCTAGCGAGCCATGGGTAGATGTATCAATGGACTTAATATTGGGTTTACCTAGGACTGGGCGGGGTAGAGATTCCATTTTTGTAGTGGTTGATAGGTTCAGTAAGATGGCACACTTTATAGCATGTCATAAGACTGATGATGCCACTAACATTGTTGACTTGTTCTTTAGAGAAGTAGTACGACTCCATGGAATTCCACGGAGTATAGTTTTAGATCGTGATGTTAAATTCCTTAGTCACTTTTGGTAAGTTTTATGGGGTAAGTTGGGAACTAAACTTTTGTATTCTACTACTTGTCACCCCCAAACTAATGGACAAACCGAGGTGGTTAATAGGACTTTGACTCAGTTATTGCGTACTATTATCACTAAGAACTTAAAAACTTGGGAGGATTGTTTGCCTTTTATTGAATTTACATATAACCGTAGCATTCATTCTTTTTTGGATAAAGTAAGTATATTAACCAAAGAAATAACAAAAGCACAAGGGCATACCCCAGAGAGATGAGGAAGACAGGCCTTCCTCTTTTTTTTTTGCCTTCCTAGCTACATAACAAAAGCCAATTAGGCTAAAGACAAGCAAAATCAAATCAAAAAATATCGTCGGATAGTTGCCAAGATTGTTGAAGCCATCTATTATCATATGAAAGCTTCACATTTCTTGACAAACTAGCACGAGTCCGTACAGTAAACATAATATTGGTCAAGAGAACTCTATACGGACTAGGAGACTCGTCATGTAGTCGAGCATTCCTCTCCTTCCATATGAAGTAAACTGCAGCGGCAAAGGATAATCGAACAAGTAAATGACATAAAGATCCACTACTATACTGCTCCATCCACTTAATAGTCTGCATCCAGTCACGAGAGCACTAATCTATACCACATTTAGCCAAAATAGATGATCAGATCTGAGAAGCAAATGAACACTTGAAGAAGAGATGATCTCTATCCTCCGCCGAATGACCACAAAGCACACACATAGAACAACCTGAAATGCCAAAAGCCATTAACCGATCCTGAGTATATAGGCCTCCTTGAATCGTGAGCCAAAACATGTCTTGGAATGGCCTTTGGAAACCAAACAATTCGGTACCAACTCACCCAATTACTTCTTACCCTCAACGCATCCCAAGCACTACTGAACGAAAAAATACCTTTATGAACATCCTCCCACACCAGCACATCCTCCTTCGTATCACAAGGAACAAAATCCAAAGGCATAGAACAAGCTAATTGGAGAAGATTGGCTGACCTCGCTGATGGCCAACGCCAATAGTTACCATCAACAATAGCGGCCACCCTAGCCATCTTACCTAGTCTTGAATCATAAATGACTCTCTCTCCCAAGGTATCCACAATTGGTCCCAGAGGATGCCAATTGTCATATCATAATAAAGCCATCTCACCATTCCCAATATGAAACCTCATCCTACGACGCATAAAACTACAAAGGCCTAAAATTTTCTGCCAACTCCATGAATAATCACTAGGACAAGTAACTTCCCAAAAACTACGCCCTCTCAACAAGTAAGAACGAACCCACGTAGACCAAGAGGATTCCTTACCCGAATTAAGAAACCATAAGTGCTTAGTAATAGTCGCCTTATTCCAATCATCTAGCTTCTTAATCCCCAAACCCCCTTCTTTGACAGGCAAACAAACTCTATCCCAAGCCACCTTCGCCCCTGTCGAAACAAGCTCACTACCCTTCCAAAGAAATGACCTCAAGATAGACTCCACCTTTCTAATTACAGTCTTTGGCAATATAAACAATGAAGACCAATACACCTGGATAGAAAATAGCACTGATTTAATTTGCTGTAAACGCCCCGCAAAAGAAAGAGATTTACAACTCCAATTCTTAGCTCGGCCAATAATACGCTCTACAACGACATTACAATCAAAAGCCTGAAGTTTTGAAAAAATCAACGGAACTCCCAGGTAACGCATAGGGATCACACCTTCCTAAAAACACAAAAGGCTGAGCAACGTCAAAAACCCACTTGGATTTGAAATCCAAGCAAACCCCAAGAACCACGAATTTGATTTTTGTAGAAACAAAACCCTTCCAAGGCCACAAAGAAGACCCACAAAGAACTTGCCTTGATAACCTTTAAGATGATTCCTTGTAGTGTTTTGCTAGCAATGGAGACGTCACTAAGTTGCCAAACTTAGATAAGTCGATTCAAACTTGAAAAGGGGAATCCCTCCCTTACAAGAATTCGGCCATAGCCAAGGCTTTAAGCTTTTGAGTTTTACAAATTTCGTTGATTGTTCTCCAAATGAAAAAGAAAGAAAGCTTAAATAGTGTTACAAAGAGAAACCCTAAAGGCATAAAGACAACAATGCCCTTAAAGGCTAAATTACAAAAATACCAAAGTCTTCAAGTCTTCAAAGGCCTTTGAAGCTGATTTGGGCCAAGTGAAGTGGCTTTGGGCCCTCTCTATTGAAGCCCACATGCGTCTCTATTTGTTAGTTGCAATCAGCCATAAAACTTTGAACTAATCCCGCCATTGCTTCTCTGAGTCTTTTGGTCCTTTGCCTCATAATTGGCCCTTCTGGTATTTGTAATGGGTCTTTTGCTTTGTTGTCGGCCTGGATCATGTCATCCTCTCCCTCTTGAAAAGGATTCGACCTCGAATCTGTACCTGCATCAAAAGGAGTTAAGTCAGAAACATTAAATGTAGCAGACATATTATACTTACCTTGTAAATCCAGCTTGTATGCATTGTCATTAATCTGTTCCAATACTTGAAATGGACCATCCCCTCTCGGTTGTAGCTTAGATTTACGTTGTTCAGGAAATCTCTCCTTGCGCATGTGTACCCAAACCCAATCTCCAGGCTGAAATACCACACGTTTTCTTCCCTTATTAGCATGAGAAGCATATTTGCTCATTCTTTCATTGTATTTGCTCTCTTGCTTTCTCATGTTTATGCTTCACCAAATCGGCTTTCCTTTTTCCATCTAGCCCCGCATGTTCATCAACAGGCAAAGGTAACAAATCTAATGGAGTTAGTGGCTGAAATCCATAAACAATTTCAAATGGTGAGTAAGATGTAGAGGAATGAATACTACGATTATATGCAAATTCAACAAAAGGCAAACAATCCTCCAAAGTTTTTAAGTTCCTATTAATAATAGTACGCAATATTTGAGTCAAAGTCCTATTAACAACCTCGGTCTAGCCATCAGTTTGGGGGTGGCAAGTAGTAGAATATAAAAGTTTAGTTCCCAACTTACCCCATAAAACTTTCCAAAAGTGACTAAGGAATTTGACATCACGATCTGAAACTATACTCCGTGGAATCCCATGGTGATGCGTCCCACATCGGTTGCGGGGTGCCTCCTGGGCTGGTTTATAAGGCCAGGGCCAACCCTCTCCCTCTGAGCTAGCTTTTGGGGCAGAGTTAGGGCTTGGGTTCTTATCAGTTGGTATCAGAGCCACCACTCCGTGTGAATGGCCGGTGTCTCTTGGGGTTCGGCAAAATGCCGACTGAGGCAGTCGGGTCTCAAGGGGGTGGGGATGATGCGTCCCACATCGGTTGCGGGGTGCCTCCTGGGCTGGTTTATAAGGCCAGGGCCAACCCTCTCCCTCTGAGCTAGCTTTTGGGGCAGAGTTAGGGCTTGGGTTCTTATCAGTTGGTATCAGAGCCACCACTCCGTGTGAATGGGAGACATAATAGGAGGGATAGACGATTTGATGATAGAGGTGCATTTGATGATAGGCGAGGGGATTATGATCGAAGGGGTTTTGGTAGACGAGGGGACTTAGATGGAGATCTAGGTAGCATTAAAATCAAGATACCAACCTTTCAGGGGAAGAATGATCCCGAGGCTTATTTGGAATGGGAGAAGAAGATTGAGCTGATATTCAATTGCCATCACTACTCAGATGTGAAGAAAATCAATCTGGCAGCTATTGAGTTTACTGATTATGCCATGATATGGTGGGATCAGATTGTTGCTACTCGGAGAAGAAACTATGAGAGACCAGTTCAGACTTGGGAAGAACTTAGAGGTCTTATGAGGAAGAGGTTCGTTCCGAGCCATTACTACCGTGAGTTGTATCAGAAGCTACAATATCTGTATCAGGGTACCAGAGTGTTGAGGATTACTACACAGAGATGGAAGTTGCCATGATCAGGGCGAATGTAGTTGAGGATGCAGAGGCTACTATGGCACGGTTTCTTGGAGGCTTAAATAGAGAGATTGCCAACATGGTGGAGTTACATCATTATGTTGATTTGGAGGACATGCTTCACATGGCTATCAAGGTAGAGAGACAACTCAAGAAGAAGGCCACATCCAGATTTGGTACTCAGACTACTTCTACTTGGAAGGGGAAATGGGTTCCGAATGAGAAGCGAGATGGAGGCTTTAACAAGCCTAGAGGTGATTTTAGTGGAGGCTTTAACAAGCCTAGGGCCGAACCTAGTGGCAAGGGTAAAGAGGCTGCAGAATCGAGTAAGCCTGGACCTAAACCTGAGGGTACAGCTACGAGAACTAAGGATGTCAAGTGTTTCAAGTGTTTGGGCATGGGACACTATGCTTCACAATGTCCCAATAGGCGCACCTTAGTGATTGACAAGAGCGGAGATGTGTACTCTACAGATGATGAGGTAGAGGATGAGATGCCGGAGTTAGAAGATGCTAGTGACCACGAGGGAGCTGCATACCCTTTAGATAACTTATCCCTAGTTGTTAAGCGTGCTTTGACAGCACAAGTTGTTGAGGATGAGAGTGATCAGCAGAGGGAGAACATATTCCACACCAGATGTCGTGTGAATGGTAAGGGTTGTAGTATGATTATAGATGGAGGCAGTTGTACCAATGTGGCTAGCACGGCTTTGATTGAGAGATTGGGGTTGAGTTGCTTGAAGCACCCCAAGCCTTACAAGTTGCAGTGGTTAAATGATTGTGGTGAAGTGAAGGTAACGAACAGGTATTATTGAGCTTTACCATTGGGCCTTACACAGATGATGTTCTATGTGATGTGATTCCGATGCATGCGGGTCATATACTTTTGGGAAGGCCGTGGCAGTTTGATAAGAAGGTGATTCATGATGGGTTCAAGAATAAGTATTCATTTCAACATAAAGGGAAACCCATTACACTATACCCCCACTTACACCAAAGCAAGTCCATGAAGATCAGGTTAAGTTGCAACTTGAGAGGGATAAAGAGAGGGCGAGTGCAAACACTAACTTGGGGGAAACTAGTGAGAGTGTGAAAAATAAGGCCAAGGCCGAGAGTTTACCCAAGGGAAGTGAGAGTGAAAGTAAGGGGGATACCAAAGGGAGAGTGAAAAGAAGTTTCTACATGGGTGAGGGTGAAGCGAGGAGAGCTTTCAAGACTAGCAGCCTGATGCTATTGTTAGTTTACAAGGAGCCCCATGTTTATTTTTCTAACACTGACTCTTTGCTTCCTATGTCTATTTCATCTCTTTTGCAGGACTACAACGATGTACTGACTGAGGACATTCCTTGTGGGCTTCCACCCATTAGAGGCATTGAGCACCAGATAGACTTCGTACCTGGAGCAGTCATTCCCAACAGGCCATCCTATAGAAGCAATCCTGAGGAGACAAAGGAACTTCAACGGCAAGTGCGGGATTTGATGGACAAGGGGTATGTAAGGGAAAGCATGAGTCCTTGTGCAGTACCAGTGCTTCTAGTTCCTAAGAAAGATGGGACATGGCGGATGTGTGTTGATTGTCGAGCCATCAATAATATAACGGTAAAGTATCGCCATCCTATTCCTAGGCTAGATGACATGTTAGATGAATTGCATGGTTCCAAGATATTTAGTAAGATTGATTTGAAAAGTGGATACCATCAAATTCGCATGAGAGAGGGAGATGAGTGGAAAACCGCATTTAATACCAAATATGGATTATATGAATGGTTAGTTATGCCATTTGGTCTTACAAACGCACCTAGCACATTTATGAGATTATGAATCATGTTATGCGTGCATTTATAGGTAAGTTTGTTGTGGTATACTTTGATGACATCTTAGTTTACAGTACATCGATGGAGGAAATGAATTACATTTGAGACATGTACTTGATGTTTTACGAAAAGAACAACTGTATGCTAACTCTGACAAATGCACATTTTGCATGGATAGACTTGTTTTTCTTGGATTTGTTGTGAGTGCAGATGGCATCGAGGTAGATGTGGAGAAGGTGAAGGCAATTCAGGATGGCCTACACCAACTACAGTGACAGAAGTCCGAAGCTTTCATGGCTTAGCGAGCTTCTATAGGAGATTTGTCAAGGACTTCAGTAGCATTGCCGCCGCGCCATTGACCGAGGTAGTAAAGAAGACAGTTGGTTTTCAATGGGGCGAGGCACAAGAGCGAGCATTCCAGGATCTTAAAGCGAAGTTATGCAGTGCGCCCATTTTGGCACTACCCAACTTCGAGAAGACATTGAAATTGAGTGCGACGCATCAGGGTTAGGTATTGGAGCAGTTCTTATGCAAGAAAAGCGGCCAATAGCCTATTTTAGTGAGAAGCTGAATGGAGCAGCTTTGAGGTACCCCACGTACGATAAAGAGTTATATGCGCTTGTGAGAGCACTTCAGACATGGCAACACTACTTGTGGCCTAAAGAGTTTGTGATCCACACCGACCATGAATCATTAAAACACTGAAGGGTCAAGGTAAGCTGAATAAGCGACACGCAAAATGGATGGAATTCGTTGAGTCATTTCCATATATTATACGCTACAAGCAAGGTAAAGAAAACATCGTGGCCGATGCATTATCTCGCAGGTATGTTTTACTTACTTCAATGCATGCACGAATGTGGGATTTGATTGATAAGGAACTATATGAGTGTGATTCTGATTTTGGTGAGATTATTGTTGCTTGTGCAAAGTCATATTTTGGAAAGTTTTACATTCATGACGGTTTCTTATTTAAAGCGAACAGGTTGTGTGTTCCTGCTTGTAGTATGCGTGAGTTGCTTGTGAAAGAAGCGCATGGGGGAGGTTTGATGGGGCATTTTGGGATTACTAAGACTTTAGCTATTTTACATGAGCACTTTTATTGGCCTAAAATGAAACGTGATGTTGAGCGTATTTGTGATCAGTGTCTAACATGTAAGCATGCTAAATCTAAATTAATGCCACATGGTTTGTATACTCTTTTGCCTGTACCTAGCGAACCTTGGGTTGATATATCGATGGATTTGTGTTAGGTTTGCCAAGGACAAAGAGTAGGGTAGAGATTCAATCTCTGTTGTAGTTGATAGGTTTAGTAAAATGGCTCATTTCGTTGCATGTCATAAAACCGATGATGCTACAAACATTGCAGATTTATTTTTCAAAGACATAGTGCGACTCCATGGTATACCTAGGAGTATTGTATCTGATAGAGATGTTAAGTTCCTTAGCCATTTTTGGAAGGTGTTGTGGGCTAAACTAGGCACCAAACTATTGTATTCTACCACATGTCACCCACAGACTGATGGACAAACGGAGGTAGTTAATAGGACTTTATCTCAATTATTGCGCACTATAGTTGGTAAGAATTTGAAGAGTTGGGAAGATTGTTTGCCATTTATTGAGTTTGCATATAATCGTAGCATTCATTCTTCTACATCATTTTCACCTTTTGAGATTGTTTATGGTTTTCAGCCACTAACTCCATTGGATTTGTTACCATTACCTATTGATGAGCATACAGGGTTAGATGGCAAAAGGAAGGCAGATTTGGTGAAGCATATCCATGAGAAGGTAAGAGAGCACATTCAACGAAAGAACGAGCAATACGCTTCTCATGCAAATAAGGGAAGAAAATGTGTAGTCTTTCAACCTGGTGATTGGGTTTGGGTACACATGCGTAAAGAGAGATTTCCCGAACAACGTAAATCCAAGCTACAATCGAGAGGAGATGGACCTTTTCAAGTCTTGGAAAGGATCAATGACAATGCATATAAGCTGGATTTGCAAGGTAAGTACAACGTCTCTGCTACTTTTAATGTTTCTGACTTAACTCATTTTGATGCAGGTTCAGATTCGAGGTCGAATCCTTTTCAACAAGGAGGGAATGACATGAGTCCAACCACACCAGAGACATTACAGGATGCATCTAACAATCTTGGAGGAACCCATGCAGTTGCCAACAGGTCCAATCACACGCCAAAGAGCAAAGAAGATCAGAGAGGCCTTTGCGGGACTAGCTCAGAGCTATGTGACCAGTTGCAGCAACCAAGTCAAGTGGCACCAGAGACACATATGGGCATAACCAGAGAGGTCCCCAAGCTATTTCATTTGACCCAGATCAGCTCAGACTGAAGCATAGCAGAGCAGCTTCAGCACCAGCACCCTTTTGACCCGATTTCACCCATTTTGGGACTATGTTGAATTCGGCCAAATGGGGGCATTTTTTGTCATTTTGCTCGAATTTTGACTTTATTTATGATGTAATTAGCATGGTTGACTATGCCATTAGGCTTAATTATGCTTAGATTTGTACTTAGCCGGAAGCACGTCAATTTACTATAGCATGTAAGCACCTAATTAGCTTAAGTGAGATTAGCTTCTAATCTTGTTTTAAGTTTATTTAGGTGCAAAAGGACCTTAATGGTCGTGGTTGAGGTGCTTGACTTAGGGCTTTTGGTAATTTTAGCTCTAGGGTCATTTTAGCCTTTTTACTCTTTTGTAACCCTTTTTATATGACTCTTCTTTGTATTTTTTAGAGAACCAACGTATATACAGAATTTTGAAAGAGAGAAAAGCTTGAGCTTTCCATGGCTATGGCCAAAACCTTGTTGAGGGAGGGATTCCCCTTTTCAAGTTCAAATTGACTTATCTAAGCTTGGCAACTTAGTGGCGTCTCCATTGCTAGCAAAATACAATCTGATTTCATGCTTGTGGTTATCATGGACGTGAGTTTCATGGTGGTTAGGGGCTGATCTTGGTTGGGTTTTGTTCCTACAAAATCAGTATTCAAAGTTCTTGGGGTTTTGAGAAAGATGCTTGGGGTTTGCTTGGTTTCCAACCCAAGTGAGTTCTTATCAGTTGGTATCAGAGCCCCACCACTCCGGTGAATGGCCGTGTCATCTTGGGTTCGGCAAACGCCGACTGAGGCAGTCGGGTCTCAAGGGGGTGGGGATGATGCGTCCCACATCGGTTGCGGGGTGCCTCTCTGGGCTGTTTATAGGCCAGGCCAACCCTCTCCCTGAGCTAGCTTTTGGGGCAGAGTTAGGGCTTGGGTTCTTATCACATGGAGTCGTTCTACTTCTCTAAAGAACAAGTCAGCAATGTTAGTGGCATCATCAGTTTTAATGACATGCTATAAAGTGTGCCATCTTACTGAACCTATCAACCACTACAAAGATGGAATCTCTACCTTTCTTAGTCCTAGGTAAACCCAAGAAAAAGTCCATTGATACATCTACCCATGGCTCACTAGATAGGCAATGGTGTATACAATCCATGAGGCATAACCTTAGATTTAGCCTGTTTACAAGTTAAGCATTTATCACACGCCAACGCTCAATATCTCTCCGCATTTTAGGCCAATAAAAATGTTCTCTCAATACCCCTAAGGTTTTGGCAATGCCAAAGTGCCCCATTAAACCTCCCTCATGTGCTTCCCTCACTAACAACTCACGCATACTACAAACAGGAATGCATAATCTATTTTCCCTAAACAAAAACCCATCATGTTGGTAGAATTTTTGTATTTTTTCCAAAAAAAATGTTGGAAATTTACTAAAAGCAAACTTTGCACATGCAGCATAGATAGTACTAAAGTCAATATCACTAGCATAAAGTTCTTTAATAAATTCAACCCACATTATTGCACTCAATGAAGTAATTAAAGCATACATTGGCGATAGTGCATCGGCGACAATGTTTTCCTTACCTTGTTTGTAGCGAATTACATATGGAAATGTCTCACAAACTCTAACCATTTTGCGTGTCGTTTGTTCAGCTTACCTTGGCCCTTCAGATGCTTCAATGATTCATGATCTGTGTGGATCACAAACTCTCGAGGCCACAAATAATGCTGCCAAGTCTTAAGGGCTCTCACTAATACATACAACTCCTTGTCATATGTGGGTATCTCAAAACTGCTCCATTAACTTCTCACTAAAAGGCAATTGGTCGCTTTTCTTACATAAGAACCTCTCCAATGCCTATCCCGGATGCGTCACACTCAATCTCAAATGTCTTCTCAAAGTTGGGTAGTGTCAAGACTGGTGCACTGCACAACTTCATTTTTAGATCCTAGAATGCACGCTCTTGCTCTTCACCCTATTTGAAGCCAACAATCTTCTTCACTACTTCAGTCAGTGGTGCTGCAATACTACTGAAGTCTTTAACAAATCTACGGTAGAAGCTTGCCAATCCATGGAAGCTTCTGACTTCTGTCACTGTTGTTGGTGTTGGCCAATCCTGAATTGCCTTCACCTTTTCCAAATCTACCTCGATGCCATCTGCACTCACACAAATCCAAGGAAAATAATTCCATCCATACAAAAA
>SKCR01020199.1:0-35251 GCA_019454045.1 Zanthoxylum bungeanum | reverse complement strand
TTTTCCATTTTTCTTTATTTATAATTCTTTCTTTTATATTTGTATTTTTTTTTCTTTTACAGTTCTTTTTTTAACTCTGTTTCTTTCTTCATCTTTTTTCTTTATTTTCCCATTTTCTTTATTTACGATTCTTTCTTTTATATTTTCTTTATTTACAATTTTTTTCAGTTATGTTTTTTCAGCAGATTTTTTTTAATACTTTTATTTTCATTTTCTTTTTCTTGAACTTGAACATCATATTTTTAATTACGCGCTATTTTTATTATTTCTTGAATTTGAAGTTTTGAATTGTGCATATTTTGTCAAGTATTATGAACTAGACAAGTAGAAATAATATAAAATATAGTATATGTCAAAATATTATCTATTTTTTATTTTTTTATATTCACAAGTTATTGATGCATATATTACAAATTTAAAATTATTATTAATAAATTTGTGCCTCGTGTCTATGAGGCGTGCGCCTCGCACCCCTCGCCTTGCGCCTCGCTTTTCTGGCTCTGATCGCCTCGGTGCGCCTCTCGCCTTTAACAACCTTGGCCTTAACTGAAATGATTCAACTTTTGGGTAAAAGCACATTACACATAAGCACACTATGCAAAATTCATATCATCTTCTTTAATTCTCTTCTCCCCTTCATCTTCTTTAAAGTTCTTTTCTAGAATCACTAAATTGCTGCTATGTAAGGTATCATCGAGGTAAGTAATCTTCTTTGTGGTGCAACGGAGGCACGAGTGACGTGTATCACCAACAAATTAATAAATGACATATATGATTTAATATCTATCTTTTTAGTTATTTTTTAATATTTTAATATGCGTGTCAATGAATTATTGGACTATTGCACGAATGACGTGATACCTCGGTATTGTAGATTTTCTCCCTAGAGGTGTATTATCTTAGCACGATAGTAAATTGGAGACAATAATTAGTGTTCAACACCTCAAAGCTCTGTTATTAATATTATTTACCTATATTATTTTTTAACACATTGCATTTCAATCACAATGGAAATACAACGCAATACACTTGTACCCAAATCATAACAGAGAAAAAAAAAAAACAGAAGAATTCTAATAATCGAAATAAAATCTAAAGATCTACGTACACAGCGGTAGTCGAAGAATCATAAAGAATAAGAACTGACCTGAACTGGGTACAAGGGATTGGAAGAACTGGAAGCTTTGAGACTGATCTCAGCCCAATGTTTAACGCCATGGCTTCGTTTTTTGCTTTTTCGCCGAGTCGTAGAAACAGCGAGGACAATGGATGCGTGTTTTTTTTTTTTTTTTTTGTACGCCTGTTATGCTAAAGTGTGCGGTATGTACGTGCGAAGATTGCACACGTGTGATCACGCTGATATTTGAGAAACTGATTGGGCGGTTGTGGTCCGCCCCAATTTCACTGCTAGCTTCTGAGAACAACGAAATTTGTACTACATTTTACGCCCATCTCTAATTTATTGTTTTAAATTTTACATCAAATTATATATATATCTCAATAATTAACATTTCATTCTTTAATTAACATAATATTTACATTAAAATATTTTATTATTTCGTATTAATTTTTAAGATGAATTAATGAATTAAATGTATTATAAAAAATTAATATATTAATTAATAAAATTTTGCATTTATTATTATAAAGTAAAAGCAAACATCACATTAAAATAATAATAAACTACACAAAAAAAATACATATAAATATAAAATTAATCCCACAAATCTCAACAACCTCAATATACACCACACATTTCAACAACCTCAAACTACATCATTTTTTTTTTTTTTGAAATCCTTGGAAACTCTACCCCAAACCACCAATTCCCGCTGGCTAAGCGGAGCAGGTAAATCCTCGGCTGTCCCAGACTCTTATAAGAAACGCACTTCCTGAATTCGAATCCAGAACCTCAAGGTAAAATCATAAGTCTACACCAGCAAATCACGCCCTTTAAGACATCTACATTATACACTCTACACAACTATATAAATAACACACTACACATCTCTACATCATACACTCAATATTACACATCTAAAAATGACTTTTGTGCAACGCAGTCTTTCATAGATGAAGAGTGAAGATATACATATTTACAATGTCTATCTCGATTTTTCGCAAAATCCAATAATAGGTATCTACCAAACTACAGCTGACTTTTGGTCTAGAGTTATGACTCAGTACAACAGCACAAAACCAAGGAATATTGACGAGCATTAAAAAGTGCACACTTAATAAAAAAGAGAAATTAATCATTTTACACTTATAATTTCATTAATCCCTTACAAAACCAGTGAATATTGATGAGCATTAAAAAGTGTACACTTAATAAAAAAAAGAAACTAATCATTTTACATTTATAATTTCATTAATCCCTTTAATTTAGCATATTTGTTAAATAATAATTATATTTATGTTTTATTGTGATTTTTATTTTATTGTTAGGTAAAATACTGCTTCGGAAACTTCAGGAAAATAAATATGAAATCTGAATTCCAAAACCCAAAAGAGCATGACAGCTAGATTCAAATCGGACTTGAAAAATATTCACTATGTTTAGATTGGCAACAAAATAAGCTTACGATATATTTAGCCACACATGTATTATATATATTGATCCCATTAATATTTATATATATATATATAATATTATTAAAAAAAATGTTAATCCACCTTTCGGTGGATTGGCAATTTCATTTTGAAAATATATGCAACATGGTTTATCATGTTGCATTTATCTTGTATGCAATTTGCATGCAATTTTTGAAAGTTGCATGCAATTTAGTTGAAAGATGATGCTCTGCGTCCTCTATAAACAGAGAATGTTCAGCTCCTCTTTCTCTCAGCATTCTTCACATTTCTCTCTGAATTTTATGAAGGGATGCAACTCTTATATGTTTTATTTTTTTAAAGCTTTCTTGTAATTTTTTTTCCTTTCATTAATAAAATTACGTGTGTTTTTATTCAAATAATGAGTAGCTAATTTCATCCTGATGGGGTAAGTGCTGAAGTTTTTAAATATGAAAATGTAGATTAATCTTATTTATATTATAATATATAAATTGTAATCTAATAATTAATACTTAATTTAAATCTGGATTAATTATTGATAAACTTTGTTACCGCCTATATGACTGGTTTTATTTATTTGGCATAACTGAGTACCTAACTGGACTTGTTATAGACAAATGTTATCATTGCCTTTATGGTTGGTTTTATTTGTTTTGGCATTATCAATTTCTGAAATAAATTAACTGGGTAATAATGACAATTTATATATTATAAAAAATAAGATTTCTAAATTTGAAATATTAAAAATGGATCCTCTAGCCCCAACTTTTTATTTTTTTGTAGTCTAATTTAAAATTTTCAATCACTTAAAACAATTTAGTCTTTCTATTTTCACTCAAATTATTATTTTATTTTACTAAATCTATTCCTTGTGGATCGACCTCGACTTACCGGGTTATTTTTTTACTTCGACACTCTTATACTTGAGAGTAAATAACTACTTTGTGAGTGTGTCAAGTTTTTGACGCTGTTGTCGGGAAATATAATTTAGTACATAGAATAATAATTTAACATCATTATAATTTTATCTTTTCTTTTTATTATTTTTTTATTTTTATTTTTATGTATTTTCTACATCTCATTTTTTTTAATCACTGCATTTGTATTTTTTTCTTATGTCATTTATTTTTACTCTTTTTTTTCTTTTTCACTTGTTTATTATTATTATTTTTTCTCTTTGTAAGTATTGCATTTGCATATTTAAATTATAGCATATAGTCTGCATTTAGGTTGCATGAGACATTGGTCTCGATCATCTAGCGGTAGATTAAATAGAGAGTCTTCATCACCTTCACTGTCAGTCAAAATGGCCGAGAACCAAAATGAAAACACATATGTCCGAGATGAAAATCCAGTTGATCACGTTGAACATGAGTCTCAACATGGCAATCTTAATCATCCTATGACACTCAGATAATTCATGAATCCCACCACGACATGATCACCATCTTGCATTGTTTTCCTCTCAGATGCATCATGTTTCAATTTTAAACCAGGTGTTATCCAACTTTTACCCACATTTCACGGTCTAGATTAAGAAAATCTTTATTAACACTTAAAGGAAATTCGAAGAGGTATGTAATACTTGCACGAACCAAAATTACAGCATGAATATAATTCGACTTAAGTTTTTTCCCTTTTCTTTAAAGGATAAAGCTAAAATTTAGCTCTAGAACCTTAGGTCAGGATCCATTAGAACATAAAATGATTTGCAAGAGCAATTTCTGAAGAAAAAAAATTCCCCCTCATATGATAAATTCCTTTAAGATGAGAATCACAACTTTCACACAAAAGTCGGGGGAAACACTTTATCAATATTGGGAGATATTTAAAGAGATGTTGAATGTTTGTTCACATCATAGATTTGAAACATGGAGGCTGGTTTGCTACTTCTACGAGGGTTTAACACCCCAAGGTAGACAAGTAGTGGAAATGATATGTAATTGTGAGTTTAGGGACAAAAATCCCGAAGATGCACTAGATTACCTAGAACACATAGTAGAGAATGCACAATAATTGGACATAGTTGGCATTTATAAGTCGTCTGTAAAACCACAGTCATCTGGTAGAGGTATGTTTAATTTTAGGGAAGACCATGACATTTCCGTTAAATATGCATCTCTAGCTAAAAAAAGTTGAGGCATTAGAAATAATGAAGAATGATCATGTCAAGTCAATTTAAGAAGTCACATGTCAAATTTGTAATTCAAATGAACATGTCACACAAGTTTTCTCAACCTTGCCAGCCCTGCAAGAATGTCTTCATGACCAAATAAGTTCCATAAACACATTCAAGAGACCAAATACAAACTCATACCTCTAAACCTATAATTTTGGTTGGAGAAACCATCCAAACTTCAATTGGAGGAATGATAACCAAACACAACCATCGCAACAACCTCCCCAGATACACCAAAATTTCCAAAATTCCCATAATTATGCATCATATGTCCTACCACCTAGGAAAACCATTGAGGATACCTTGCATGCATTCATTGAGAAACAGGAAGCCATCAATAACCAAAATATGCAAACATTGATTGATCTGAAAGATACTTTATCCAAAGTCACATCTGCATTGACCATTAATGAGAAATGAAAGTTTCCAATACAACCACAACAAAACCTCAAGAGTCATCAAAACCCTCACGAGGGTAGTTCTGGTAGTCAACACATAGACTAAGTCAAATCTGTTATTATTTTTCGCCGTGATAAAGTTATCCATAGATTTGTTTTTGAACCTCGTGAAGTTGAAGATAAATCAGATTTAGAGGGTATGGAGGAGGTTGATGAACCATTATCTTTCGTTGATAATAATAATTTTCTCATGCACTTCTATTTCCTCAAGCATTAAAAATAAAGAAATTGAATCATTCCTAAAAAATATATGAAATATTCAAACAGGTGAGGGTCAATATTCCTTTATTAGATACCATCAAACAGATACCATCTTATGCCAAATTTCTGAAAGACTTGTGCACCGTTAAAAGAAAACATCATGTAAGAAATAAAGGTTTTCTAGCTGAATAAGCAAGTTTCATTCTCTCAACTAATAATACATTAAAATATAAAGACCCTGGTTGTCCAACTATTTCATGTATTATTAGAAATCACAAAATTTAACATGCATTGCTTGATCTTGGAGTTAGTGTTAATTTGCTTCCATTTTCGGTTTACCAACAACTAAATATTGGTGAGTTAAAATCAACTTCAACTACTCTTTTACCTGTTGATAGATCAGTTAAGGTACCTGATAAGAGCATGAAAGTGTACTTTGATAATCGCTAATTCGGCTTGATTATCATGTATTTGATCTTAATTAGAGTTTACTTTGTGTCTTATTATTAGGGAATAATGGAACATGAAGATTGGAGCAATTACACTTGTTTCGGGACCATACAGACGCATCGGAAGCGCGCGGGAAGAGCAGAAACGTGGAAAGTATAAATCCAGAAACCTGCCATTGTGCGTCGCGACGCGCCTACGGATCCTACATGCATACAAAATCCAACAAGTTGGGCACCGCGGCGCCCCGGAAGAGTCTCAGAAACTTATTTTGGTCGTGTTTTACGCATATATGGACTCTGGCACTTCTCTATAAATTCCTAAGCTCGTCCATAACCCTAAAAATAGAGAGAAAAATAGGAGAAACACCCAACAAAGAGCCAGAAACATAATTTCGAGAGAGAAGAACAAAGAACTTCAAGCCGACATGACGTCTCTCTGATCTATCAAGGCTATATCTCTTTTCTACATGGAGAACTAACCTCCTAGGCAAAGCTAAGGATGAACTCTTGTGTTTAAGTTTTTATGTTCATTCTATTGATTCCTAAGTACTTTTTAACGTTTAATACAATTGATGGTTGTTATTCTTTATTATCTTTCGTTTTATAATCCATAGATTGTGTTTTACCAACTTGCATATAGGAATAGTCATGCTTCTTCTATGTGTTATTGGGGAACCCAGTAGTGACTAGTAAAGTTGTTTTATGAGTTGGTCTTCTGCTGCAGTATTGTTTGTGGATATTTTATCGACGTTAGATAGGTCATAACGATAACTTTGTGTGATGTTAACATAGAAAAGATAATTCATCGATTACCTTAGAATTTTATGTGTTTTGAATTAAATATCTTATGATTGTTGGTTTGAGATGTGAAACCTTCAATTGAGTAATAAAATGAATCAATAACTGAATATATGAGGTTGATACAAGAGGGATTCTTGACGCTTTGCTGCTTTTCTCTATTGATAATTCATGCATATTTTTCATAATATTTATTTTTCATCACCAATTCAATCTATCTATTTTGATTAAGTTATTGCTAACATTTTTGTTTAAGTAAATTAGTTCATTGTAACCATCTCTCTGAGGAATCGACACCTCAACTATACTGCGATAGCCACAAGTACTTTTTGGGTGTAATCAAATTTTGGCGACGTTGCCGGGGAGACAGTTTACAAGCAAAAGGAGCATGTTTGCTTGGTCAACAAAAAAAATGGTAACTTCGTTCCACCTTTATTTTTTTATTATTTATTATTTTCTTTCATTTTTAATTTATTTATTTATTTGTTTTTAGTTTATTCCTTTATTTTTGTCCTTGTTTTACTCGTGTTTAATTGCTTGCCTAGACGTAGGGATAGGTTTGGTAGATTTGTTAGGATTGAAGAGGACAACTCAGACTCAGAAAGTCTGTTTGATAATCTTTTTGCCACACCATCTACATCTAGCACACACAACATGAGTGAGTACGAGAGACCACCCATGAGGACTCTTGAAGAGTACCTCCATCCCACTCGCACAGCTACGCCATCATGCATAATGTTTCCTCCTAATGCACCACATATAGATTTTAAACCTAGAATGATATAATATCTCCCAACCTTTCATGGTTTGGAGAACGATAACCCTTATGTGCACATTAGAGAGTTTAAAGAGGTTGTAGCAACCTTCAATGACCGGTTTGGGACTACTGACACAATTAGACTTAAGTTCTTCCTATTTGCCCTTAAGGATATAGCTAAAAGCTAGTTGTATTCTTTGAGACCTCGGTCAATAGGATCATAGAGCGAGATGACACATGCATTCTTTTACAAATACTTCCCACACCATAAAACGAATGCCCTGAAAAGATAAATCTCTACCTTCTCCCAGAAAGACAGTGAAACTCTTTATCAAATGTGGGAGGGGTTTAAATAGATGTTAGCTAGTTGTCATCACCATGGGTATGAGAGTTGGCGCTTAGTAAGTTATTTTTATGATGGTTTAACCCCTAGATAGCGCCAATATGTTGAGACAATTTGTAATGGTGAGTTCATCCGAAAGGACCCTGATGAGGCATTAGAGTATTTAAATGACCTAGCTGAGAAATCTCACATATGGACTGGACCTAATGCCATCGATAACACTGATAGGACACACCTCACTCCTCCTAGCAGAGGCATACACCACTTTAAGGAAGATGATAGTCTTAAGGCACAAGTTGAGCTATTAACTAGACAGATAGAAACCTTAATATCCAAAGATGGCAAGACTATACATGTAGTAGCCCACTTAGAACCTCAAGGGGTATGTTTTGTGTGTAAAGGGACTGACCATTTGGCCCAATAGTGTCATGTATATGGTGAGATAAGAGGAACATATGAGGAACAAGGTAATACCTTATGGATGTATAAGAAGCCTTATACATCATATTCAGACACTTATAACCCTAGTTGGCGGAACCATCCTAATTTTAGTTGGAAACAAGAGTCTCATCAGCCGAGTCGGACATCATAACCTAGAGGTTACAGTGCTCCCAAGTATCACACATTTGCCGTTCCTATGAATTATTTAGAAGATACTATGCAAGCATTGATGGAGGCCCAGAACAAATTTGTGGAGGCCTAGAGTAAAACCAATCAAAGGTTTGAGTCATTGATAACTCAGGTAGTTGAAGACAATAATAAGATTAAGAGACAAATCTCCAAATTGACTAATCTCCTCAATGTGCAAGAACAAGGAAAATTCTCATCTCAGGCTCAACCAAATCCACAAGGGCAACACATGGCACAAGCTGATCATGAAACGGCTAATGTAAAAAGTGTTAATGTCATATTCACTAGGAGTGGTAAAGAGGTAGGGACGCAGAAGACCTCTAACACTGCAGGTGCCACTAAGGATGGTAGTGCAAGTACTCCTCAAGAAGAACAAGTGCCACATATCCTAATTAGAGTACCTTTCCCTCAAGCTCTTAGGCCCAATGCGAGAGCTACAAACCCAAATGGTGAGATCCTAGAACATTAAAAGTAGATAAAAATTAACTGTCATTTGTTACATGTGTTAAAACAAGTTCCCACTTATGCAAAGATTTTGAAGGATCTATGCACCATAAAGAGAAAGCATTATGTGAAGAAGACTGCATTCCTGACAGAGAAAGAAAATGCAGTAATTGAGCAGAGGACTTTACCAAAATACAAAGATCCAGGATATCCCATTATCACTTGCCACATTGGCACATTTGAGTTTGGTCAGTCGTTATTAAATTTAGGTGCAAATGTTAATCTCATTCCATATTCTATCTATAAGCAGCTAGGACTTGGAGAGATTAAACCTACATCTGTGATTTTACAGTTAGCTGATCGCTCTACTAGAACACCACGGGGAGTAGTTGATGATGTTTTACTACAAACATCATCAACTACAGCTAATGCCCTTATCAATTACATGAACGGTCTCATGAAGATATCATTTGGGAATATGACACTGGAAGCGAATATTTTTCATGTTGAGAAACAACCACTAGATGATGATGAGTGTCGGTACACATACCTGATAGACACAGTCTTACCAGAGACAGGCTCTACACCACATGAATATAACCCTCCCGAACTGGAACTGATTCCAAAGAACATTAAAAAAAGGAAAATGAGAGTTAGTGCTCACTTGAAGATGATCCTTGGAAAGTTAAAAAGGAGGTTGAGCCAATTTTTCCTTATGTGCAGCCTAAAATCTCAGCCATCAATAAACCCTGGGGAATTCATGGATAAACTGCCACAGCTAGACAAAAATTTATTTTCATGCCTTAATCACCTAGGTCCGCCGAAGAAGAAAGAACATGAGACTATTTGGTCCGCTACATGGAAGCCATCATGACCACTTGGGTGATTGCGTCTAGCTGAAGACGTTAAACTTAGCGCTAGCGAGGAGGCAACCTTTGCATCTTTTTATTTTATTTATTTTATTTTATTTCATTTTATTTGTTTTCTTTTGTTTTCTTTACTTTAGTTTTATTTTATTGTGTGTTAATTGCATGTTTATAATTTGTATGAGTATTTATGCAGGTGTTAGTACAATCCACGCAGCTCATGTTGGGTTTCTAAGGTCATCCCAAGATCATATTAAGCATAAAACATGTGAATATAAGAAGTAAGAATGGCGGAAACATACTTACAAAGAACGGTTGTATGATGCGTTGTAAACAAAATTTTGCTTTGAGGAGCTCCTTCAAGCTCCTCTTTGAATGATGAATCCAAGCTCCAAGTTTTGAGATTTGAGATTCCAAGCTCTTGAGAATGGTTTCCCTATCACCTTATATGATTCTTTGATGTGCTAGCAATGGAGAAAATTGCAACAAAAATCTCCTAATACCTCATTGTAGCTCTCGACAATGGGAGCATAAGAGAGAGAGAGAGAGGCGTTTTTGAGAGAGAGAAAGTGAAAGATGATTTGTTGTGTTGTATTTTGATTTTAAAAAAATCTATATTTGATATACCAAATATTTGGTAAATCTCAACACCAAATCAAGCTTGAGTGTAGAAAAAGTCATCACCAAAATCTTCACTAACTTCCATCACCAAAAAGTGAAGTGAATGACAAGTGAAGTGACATGTGATTTGACTTGTGATGTGACATGTGGGCCCCACTTAATTTAAAATCCGAGTGGGCCCACGAACACATCCCGGGCTCGGGTTCGTTAATTCCGAATTAACGATTTTTCCGTTGCGACGTAATTAAATCAAATTTAATAAATACTTATGCCTAGTAAAATTACTATTCACGTCGCTCGCGAATTAATTCTAAATTAATTTGTTCGCCCGAATTAAAATCCAATTTTAATTCCGTTATGAAATCTAATTTCATTTAATATATCGAATATATTATTTTATCGATTAATTCCAAATTAATCATTCTCTCTCTTCTAATAGTATTTTATCCCAGATAAAATCTCTCCGCAATTAATCCTAAATTAATTATGTTCGAATCATACGTTATCGGTGAATCTTCGGGAAGCGACCCATGAGATCCCTGGATATGTTGGCAGTAAATCCGGTCGTCGGACTATCCGAACACGTGCGTACCTCGTACCACATTTTTATCGATTTACGAGACATGGTTGGCTTCTAGCAAAGCACCGTGCCTACCCAATTCTCCAGAAATATTCTTAAAGGAATATATAATTTATGTCAGGCATAGTATACGTAGTATTGCGTATTGCGATCTAGTATCGGATGTCACATGCAAGGCCTGAGGCTGGAATAGTGTATGCCCCGTATGAAGCATATATCGGATCACAAGCAACTAGTCTCTTTAATCGGATAATCATGACCTTGTCATATTATCCCGATGGTTGCAACCCATTAGAGTACTAGTTCTGTATCCCTGCGTGATCATCATCTCCATATGACTGAAGTGATACTTCCGTCTGGACATCACACCCAATACACTACGATTCTCAATAAACCCAGAAGAGGCGTACACAGAACCTGTTAAAGTCCTGGACGACCAAAACCAAAGCGTATTGGTTGTCGCAAGTACTAGCGATGCAAGTCTCAGGTTAAGACCAAATACGCCTACCCTGATGCGGATTCCCATAGACACATAGTCATACTACCAATGGGATTCCGAGGGGTTTATCCAGAGCGAAGATGTTTCCGTACCATCGGTAAACACAACCTCATATCACATTTGCATAAGTATCCAATACTTAAATATATGAGAACTATGTTGTTACGCTTCCATAACACGCACAAGTGCAATACTAGTCTATTCCGTATTATCGATGTCCAGTCTCGATAATACTACGACTAGGGATATTTAATGATTAAACCTTTATGGATTGATATTGTCTCATATCTAATAATCTGGAACTAATCATAATGACTTTTATCATTTATATATTTAAGTAATCAAATTACAAAATAATAAAATGCAATTTCCATTGTCACATAGTTAATTTTTACAAAAATCGCAATGTCTTTTACAAATAGTGATGATATGGGTCATAATTGTCCAACAATCTCCCACTTGGCCTTTAGCCAGTCACTCAAGCATCTAACACCTGAACTATATACATGTTGCTCAAACTTTTGCTGAGGAATAGCTTTCGTTAGCGGAATTGCAATGTTTTCCTCTGATGCGACCTTCTCGATCTTCACATCGCCACGATGTATGATCTCACGAATCAGATGGAAACGTCGAAGAACATGCTTAGATCGTTGATGAGACATTGGTTCCTTAGCCTGCGCTATAGCCCCGTTATTTTCACAATATAATGAAATGGGCTCAGCTACTAACAGAACTACTCCTAATCCAATTAGGAATTTACGGATCCAAACTGCCTCTTTTGCTGCATCAGCTGCAGCAATGTACTCCGCTTCTGTTGTTGAATCGGCAACAATCTCTTGCTTGGAAGATTTCCAACTTACAAAATATGTTCCGTTATTCAAACAAAATATATACCCCGATTGCGACTTACAGTCGTCTTTATCGGTTTGGAAACTTACATCGGTAAACCCAGTTACCTCAAATTATTCATCTCCATAGATTAAGAAAGCATCCTTAGTTCGTCTAAGATACTTAAGGATATTCTTAACCGCCATCCAGTGACCATCACCTGGATCGGCCTGATAGCGACTACACATGCTCAAAGCATACGAGACATCAGGTCGCGTACATATCATGGCATAAATGATCGATCCGACTTCCGAGACGAATGAGATCCGACTCATGTTGTCTCTCTCATCTTGAGTTTTAGGACACATGTCCTTAGATAGAGTGACGCCATGTGACACTGGCAACAGTCCCCTCTTGGACTGATCTATGTTGAATCTCTTCAACACTTTGTCAATGTATGTGCTCTGGGAGAGTCCAAGCAGCTTTCTAGATCTATCCCGGTAGATCTTTATTCCCATAATAAAGGCTGCTTCTCTCAGATCCTTCATGGAGAATTTTAATGAAAGCCAAGCTTTCACCGATGTTAACCTGGGAATGTCATTGCTAATAAGCAATACATCATCAACGTAAAGGACAATGAATGTCAGTGTGCTCCCATTAACCTTCTTATATACACAAGGATCATCCTCGTTTTGAACGAAATCATATTCTTTTATGATCTCATCAAAACGTTGGTTCCAAGAACGCGATGCTTGCTTCAATCCATAAATGGATCAATTTAACTTACAAACCTTGTTTGCAAGTCTTGGTACGACCAAACCGTCAGGCTGTTGCATATAAACATCCTCCAAAAGGTTTCCGTTAAGGAAAGCGGTTTTGACGTCCATCTGCCATATCTCGTAATCGAAATATGCAGCAATAGCAAGCATAATCCGAATGGATTTAATCATGGCAACGGGTGAAAAAGTTTCATCGTAATCGAAACCATGTAGTTGACGATACCCTTTCGCTACAAGCCTAGCTTTGTACGTTTGTACGTTGCCATCCATGTCGGTCTTCTTCTTGAAGACCCATTTGCAACCAATAGGCTTTACGCCTTCTGGTACATCAACCAGTGTCCAAACTTGGTTGGAGTACATGGAATCCATTTCGGACTTCATGGCCTTTTGCCATAAAGCGGAATCGATATCTTGTATCGCTTCCTCATACGTAGCCGGTTCGTCTTCCTCAATAAGATTGATATCCACATGAGGTGAGATCAGAAACCCATACCTCTCAGGTTGTTATCTGACTCTCTCCGACCTACGCGGTTATTGTGTATTTGAAGATTGTGGTACAGTTTCATCCATGATGAACTGTTTATGTTCCGTTAAGGATTCCGTGCCAGGAACAGTATCACTCTGATTTTCATCGAGTTATACTTTCCTCCCACTTACCACTGTATTTAGGAATTCATTCTCAAGGAAAACCGCATGTAGAGCAACAAATACTTTGTTCTCTTGTGGGTGATAGAAGTAATATCATTTGGTTTCCCTAGGATATCCTACAAATAGGCATTTATCCGATTTGGGTTCTAGTTTGGTACCTTCCAAATATTTGACGTATGCCCAACAACCCCAAATCTTCAGGAATGAGAAACCCGGTTTCTTTTATGTCCATATTTCATACGGAGTCTGTTGAACAGACTTTGAAGGAACCTTATTCAAAATAAGTATTGCACTGTTCAATGCATATCCTCAGAATGAAATAGGTAGCTCTGTGCGACTCATCATAGACCTTACCATGTCTAACAAAGTTCGGTTTCTCCGTTCGGACACACCGTTTAATTGCGGTGTTCCAGGAGTAGTCCACTGTGAAAGAATACCATATTCTAACCCAAGGATACATAGACAACTTAAGTCTTTAAAAATTTAAGTTCAAGCTTATTTTATTTTATTTTTACTTTAAATTTTTAATTTAATGTAATATAAATTCAAATTAATAATTTCAAATAAATTTGAAATCCCATTTTTATTTTTAAAAAAAATTAAATTAAAATTTTAAATCAATTAACAAAAAAATCATAACCGAACCGAACCGTCCGATTCTCGGTTCCACAAACGTGAAATCGTGAATTGGACTGTTCAGTTATGGTTCGGAATCGAACCGAACCGGTGATCATGTCAAATTATATAAAAGCATAAATTATACAAATTATACTTACAAATTATAAAAAAAAAAAAAAAAAAAATTAAGTAAACCACTTTGACGGTCTATCTTTGACACACAGTTTGGCGCATGGTTTCATCACGCCATTGGGATGCTCTAAGTTCTCTAATGGGATCATAACATTCGAACACTTGCGTTTTAGTACAATAACAAACAATGAAAGACATTGTTTTCATTTTCGTGATAGTTTTTTACTTATATCAATTATTTGATTCATATAACCCTTAAATTTTGAAATACGCAAGTCCTGGCCTTGCCTAGGCTGATTTTAAGGGTATAAAGGTTTGCGAGTTTATCATACTCTAATGTAATTTATAACAAGATTTATAACTATTTAAATTCCCATATCACCAAAAAAAAAAGAAAAAAAAAAAGAGCTTTTGTTTTGTGAAAAGATTTGCCGCCATTCCATTTGCATCTCTGTGTCCCCCCTCAAGGGTTTCACTTTCACTCTCTCTCCAAAAATCAAACATCAGCTCGAATAGAATCAATGGGTACAAGCAACATTCCTATTGAAATCAACTGCGACGATGATGACGTAAGTCGAATTTCAACTTCTCTTGTCTCTTTCCCTTTCTCTTTCGGCTTCGCTTCACTTATTTCTATGTACAGGAATTTGATTGGGAAGCAGCCGTTAGAGAAATCGATACGGCATGTCAAAGTTCAAAGCCCTCGACTTCGAATTCAACTGATTTTAATTTATCTTCTAAGGATAACAAAAAGTCTTCTACTTCTAAGCAATCTACGCTTGATAAGTTTTTTCGAAATGTGGGTCCCAAGCCTCAAGTCATTGAAGACTTCAATGAAGGTGGTAGCTTTGATGAGAATTTATGCCACTTTGAAATTGATGTTGAGGCAGCTAAATCTTGGATTTACCCAGGTTCGTTTGATTTATTTTTACAGTGTCTTAATCAGATTCTCGTCATTTGTATTGGCTAATTACTTTGTTTGAAATGTGGATTCGGCTGTTTGGATAATTGGTTGATCCATCTAGGTTCTAGTGAACAATTTGAAATTGTAATTAATTGTTCCGAATGGACGTTCTGCAATCAAATGAAATCACTAATTGTCAAGTATAAGTGAGTATGATAAATATTAGTTGCCAAGTAAAATTAAGTGTTTACGAATTACTTGTACTTTCAAAATTAAATAGAATCACAACAGTTTCATATATACCCGAATCCCGATGTCGATTATACAAAATAATACAAGTGATTTTATAGCTTGGTGAGTGTGTGTGTGTGTGTATAGGAGATTGCACGTGCATAAGATGAAGTATGACTATACATGCCTACATAAAAAGGACCATAGAAAGGAGAGTCGAAGTCCTATCCTAGGATAGGACTCCGTTTAGGGCAGGTACTTATTGAGCCTACTATGTATTCCAGACACTAAGGCCTCAGTCCGACTTGCTCAAGAAGAAGAATTCTCGATCGACTCCTAGGATAGGACTCCGTTTAGGGCAGGTACTTATTGAGCCTACTATGTATTCCAGACACTAAGGCCTCACTCCAACTTGCTCAAGAAGAAGAATTCTCGATCGACAGGGACTGCCATAGCAATTAGCATGTTCTTCGCTTTTCAGCAAATTATATATTCTTGAAATTATATGAAGAGTATCTAGTGCTCATTATGCAGAAGGATTGTCCCTGAACTTATTATTGTGAATTGATATGATGTTCACTTTTCTTATTTTATTTTGGTTCTTCTTTCACTAGTTAATATTCCTGTTCGTGAGTATCAATTGTCCATTACCAAGACGGCGCTTTTCTCAAACACGTTGGTGGCATTGCCGACAGGACTCGGGAAAACACTTATTGCTGCTGTTGTTATGTACAATTACTTCAGATGGTTTCCAGATGGTAACAAAATTCTCCCTTTTTATTGATGTTACTCGTTTCAACTTACGACTTCATTTTGCATATAATTGAATTAATATAAAGCTTTAACTGCAAACATGTTGGTGTTTAGAAAGTATGAGTAGAGATTAGACCTCTTAATGCTATTACAAAAGGTGAGGAGGAAAAAGTAGACGAAAACTCTCAAGAGTCTCTTTCTAATCAATTTTATGCACTCTCCCTTGTTTGCGAACCAATGACTGCATGTGATAGCTGTTATTGGTCTCTCCATGGCAGGGAAAATAGTCTTTGCTGCTCCTTCACGACCTCTCGTCGTGCAACAGATAGAAGCATGCCATAATATTGTAGGAATACCACAAGTAAGATGTTGAATTTCTGCTCATCAGTGAGTAATTTGTTCAATTATTCATTTTTAATTGGGAAAATTTCTTTTATGAATTATTATAATTTTTTGAGAAGATTCCAACCAAAGTGATTGCAGGAATGGACGATTGATATGACAGGTCTGATAAGTCCTATGAAGAGAGCAAGCTTTTGGAAAACTAAACGAGTTTTCTTTGTTACTCCACAAGTGCTGGAGAAGGATATTCAGTCAGGTGATTGTTTAAATTGTACCTTATAGATTGCATATTGTACCTTATAGATTGCATATAGCAAGTGAGTGATTGTGAGTGTTAATTTTATGTGATTTGCATTTGTATGGTGCATGATTTTCTTCTGTGTGTTCCATTACCATTTTTTGTTGATAAAGTAATTCTTTGTAGGCGCTTGTTTGGTGAAACACCTGGTTTGTTTGGTTATTGATGAGGCTCATCGAGCAACGGGAAATTATGCATATTGTACAGTAGTTCGTGAGGTTTGTTGTACTAAATGTTTCTGGTTCTTAATTCACTTGGTTTATACTATCCATGGTTTTTAGTTTTAGGGATTTAATTGTGGATGTCATTGCTGGTTCAAGAAACTAAAGATTCATACAATTTGCAGTTAATGTCTGTACCAGTGCAGCTGAGAATATTGGCTTTGACTGCAACACCAGGATGTAAGATACAATAATCTGCTGTCGTTCTATAGCACTTTTGTCCTATATCTTACTTATATTGAATGCAATTATTCAGCGAAGCAGCAAACTACCCAGCATATTATTGATAGCTTGCACATATCAACACTTGAATATCGCAGTGAAACTGACCACGATGTCAGCCCATATGTTCACAACAGGAAGATAGAATTGATTGAGGTATGCATTAGGTTATGTCACCTAAAATCTGTTATGCGACTCTAGTTTCTAATAAATACCTTGTTAACAGGTTGAATTGGGGCAAGAAGCAGCAGAGATAAATAATCGGATATGGGAAATAATACGTCCATATGTCTCCAGACTTTCAGCAATTGACCTTCTCGAGAAAAGAGACTACCAAACTGTATGGCTTTACAGTTTTAATTGGCATTTGACTACAGTAGACTGATGATTTTATATTGCCTTCTGTTTCCTCCTAGTCTTGTACAATAAAATGGTTTCCTTGAATCCCTTTGAGTGATTCAACATGCTTGTTGTGATTCTACCTATTCATAATACTGTATCCAAAGATGATATTTGACACCTTATCTCACCTCTGCCGCTCTAGACCTTAAAATCTTTATGTAGATTTTAATGTCAAGTTAGTACCAAATGGGATCGTACTCTCTGTTCTTCTTACTTGCATTTCATATTGTCATTGGACAGTTGAGCCCAGTTGATTTACTAAATTCAAGGGACAGATTTCGTAAAGCACCTCCCCCAGACCTTCCCCACAATAATTATAGAGAAGTGGAAGCTTATTTTGGAGCTCTTATTACTCTTTACCACATCCGTAGGCTTCTTTCAAGCCATGGAATAAGTCCAGCATATGAGATGCTGAAAGAGAAGTTGCAACAAGGGTATGTTCTGCAACCTTTAGCACCACTTTTGTCAGCATAGACAGATTCCAGGATCTGTGCCTCTAGTTCTTTTTAGTCTATCATCAATCTGTTGAGCAGTGGAAAATTTGTTCAATACCACAATTAAATGTTATTTAGCTTTTTGACTGAAGCATCAAATTATGTTTGAGTGGAGGCTTTATTGTTTTCTTATCTGGGGTCAGAGCATAATCATTTTCATTTTTAGGTTCTAAAATAGTATTTTTATCACTCAATTTGAGAGCCATTTCTTTCTTTGACCAGTACTCCATTTGCATGGGAGAGTGAGTTGATAGTAATTGATAATATTGATATTTTTAAAACCAATAGTTGAATTGGGCTTTGATGTGGTTGTATTTAGTGCTATATCCATTGTATTACATGCTGGTGATTTAAACACTCTGATTCAGTTTCCAAAACTGTTTTAAAGCGTCTGGAATTGACTATTGCAGGTCATTTGCAAGATTTATGAGTAAAAATGAAGATATTTGGAAAGTGAAGCTCTTAATGCAGCAAAGTTTATCTCATGGTGCACCAAGTCCCAAATTGTCAAAAATGTTAGAAGTACTGGTTGATCATTTCAGTATGTGACATGCCATCTTTCTCTTCTTTTCTGCTGCTTCTTACTACTGATATTGTTTCGTAGATTACATTGATAACTTAGATTTTGTACACTTATTGCTGAAGGGGAATTTTTTTTTTATGCATTCAACAAATTCTCAAATATTTTGTGATTAAACTTTATAGATTTTGTGGGGGGGGGGGGGGGGGGGGGGTTGCAGATCTTCATTTTGTAAAGATGAAGATTTACAGAATGATTCGTACTGTACTTCACATTCTTTGCAGTATTTCTTATCTATTTAGGTATGAGCTCTATGTTTAGGACTATATATATATCTTCCCTGGTTAGGAATTGTGCTAATTCTAGTTTCTATTTTGTTAAGTGGTTTAAGAGATTGATTATTAATTATGCCGAACTTCATTTGGTTGGGATGATAAATCTTCATCTGTTAACCATGTTGATTGCCATTAATTGATACTTATGGCCTTTTATCTTATATCTCATAATTTAGTATGATTGAAAGTGATGGAGAATTTTGTTGTTGCAGAAACAAAGGGTCCAAAACAATCAAGAGTTATTATTTTCTCAAACTTTAGAGGAAGTGTCAGGTGCAAAAGTATTTCTTTAAGTTTATCTGTTTGTGATTGTTATTATCTCGTTGCATGTCTGAAATTTGTAAAAGCTTACATAGTGATTGTAATCCCATTCAGGGACATAATAAATGCATTAGCAACCATTGGGGATTTAGTTAAAGCAACTGAATTTATTGGTCAAAGCTCAGGTTTGTAGTTCTGCACTTACATATTTCTTTCCTAATTGAGTTTTCTTGTCTTTCTTTTAGCTTCTTTTACCAGTAGAAAACCTGAGATGTAAACTCCTACCTTTTGCTGAACTCTGTTTACATTATCAGTAGAACAATCTGTAAAATTTATAGAATTCCTTAGGAAAACTTTTGTTAATTCGATTTGTCACAGGAAAAGCATTGAAAGGCCAGTCACAAAAGGTTCAACAGGCTGTTCTGGAGGTAAGTGTGCTACTTTTGTTATTTTCTCAGCTCCTTCTGTTTTCTTATTTCATTCTTTTACAGAAATTTCGGGCTGGTGGATACAATGTCATTGTTGCCACATCGATTGGTGAAGAAGGCCTAGATATAATGGAAGTTGATCTGGTGATATGTTTCGATGCTAATGTGTCACCTTTGAGGATGATCCAGCGAATGGGGAGAACGGGAAGGAAGCATGATGGACGAGTTGATATCCTTTTTTCATCTGATTAACACAGCTAATGATGAGGCTACTCAATCACATTGATATGACCTTACAATGATTTACATTATCTATCTCTCTATTTTTTTTAAAACATGAATTCCATAAATCTCTTCATTTCTCTCCTTAATTTCTGAATGCACATTCTCAGGTTCCTTGACAAGTATTACTAGTTTTAGCTTGTAAAGGCTCAGAATTGAAGGGCTATAAGCGAAAGCAAGCCACCGGCAAGACAATCATAAAACACTTGCAAAATGGGGGGATGAATAGCTTCAATTTCCATCCTAGTCCAAGGATGGTGAGAACTAATCAAAGAAGTCATTTGGTCACATCTACTGTTACAGTATTAACTACCTAGCCTATAAATTGATAAATTCTATTATGTTTGGCTGTAGATTCCTCATATTTTCAAACCACAAGTCCAATATGTGGAGCTGTCAATTGAACAATATGTTTCTCGTGGAAAGAAAGTGAAAGATGATCTTGCTATGGAGACACCTGTTTTCAATAAAAATTTAACTGCTGCTGAGACTGATTTAATTGCCAAGTATTTCCATCTCACACGTGAAAGCACTTGGAGACCATCTCTTATTGCCTTTCCTCACTTCCAGGCATTACCCTCCAGAGTGCATAAAGTAATGCATTCTTTTAGGACGGGAATGCTGATTGACATGATGCAACATTTGCAAGGATTAACTTTTTATAGAAATGACAGAACTTCTTTTGTTGAGGTTTTTCCTCTTTCTTTGAGTTAAACAAGCTTTTGTACGATATTGTTTTGTGATTGCTTATGGTTTTCTGCATTGGATTCAGGGTGAGGTCTCTTCTGTTGAGTGTCTGGAAGTTCAAACTGTTGAACAGTGTGAAAATGATGAACAAGGTAATTTTATCTTTATATTCCAAAATAGCATGTCTTATGATAATGGTATATCCAAGAAGGTTTCAGTAGTTTCTTCAGTTTAGATTATGTTAGATCTTGTACACCAAAATCCAACTGGAGGTTACTGGTAAATTTGCTTCTATTTTTTTACCTTGTGCTTGGAAATTCACCTGAGTACAAATCTCAGTAGAGGTAGGGGTCATGTTCACCTTTTTTAATCTCTTTTGTTACTATTGAGTCCCTTATTACTTCTTGAACCTGATGACTTTGTTGTAATTATATTCCTCTGTCTCTGAAACATTGTCCACTGTTTCTTTTTGAGTTGCCCTGAAATTAGTGCTCACATCTGAATTTAAAGAAAAGATTCAAATGGAGGGCCATCAGTGGCCCAGCAAGGCTGGCCAAGTATCACTAATATACTGCAATGCTGAAATTTCTGTGTGATGTCACCATCTTTTAAACTAGTTGAGTGAATGCCAGAAATTGATGAATTTGTTACAATCCGTTGTCAAGATTTTCCCTTGGTTTGTTACTTCTAACATCCAAATTCTAAAGTATAAGATGAACCATTTAAACCTTTCATTATGACAGGGGATTGTTTTACCTGTCCTCTTCCCTTCATATTTAATTTAAAAGCTCACAACATTGAAATGAAACTGCTGTATGCTATCTACTTTAAATCAGTAACAAAGTATCATCTGTGTTATCCTCTGCATACAGATAATTTTGCAACAGTTGTCTAGATATATACAGTATTACAATTTTATGTTCATATAAGTCCAGAACTTACGTTCTCGAAGTGCTGTTGCAGATTTTCCTATTCCTGATAACTTCCCAGGCACAAAAAGGGTGGCAGATTCTGAACTATCAACTATTGGGACCTTGAGAACCAAGGAGAAGCACAGCATGCCTCAGTTCTGTTGCAAAAGTCCTGCCGCACACTCCTATCTTTTTGGTTCTGATTTCGTATCAGTTGATTCTCTAGGAAAGGTTGTAATTATATCTGTCCCTGCTCTTCCTTTTAAGGAATTATCACATTCTAGAAAAATAAGAGCTCCTGATGCCCTGCTGCTACATCGTTGGAAGCAAGATTTTTTCCCTCTGAAGACTTCTGATAAAAACTATGATGAACTTACTATGCAAGCTAAAGCTGTTGAAGAACTAACAACTTCGCAGACAACGTGCAAAAAAGATGGTGCTCTTCCGATATCTATATTTTGTAGGTCTGATGCCCTTCCAGAAAAATCACTTGATGGGTTTGAGAAAATCCTTGACAGTCCAATTTTGAGGAGAAATCAGTTACAGGAAGGAGATACCACTAATGAGACACTTGTTATGGAAATCAAGGAGCCATTGTCGCCAGCTGTTGAATACCACAACGATCTCAGAAATAGTGAACTCAGTCCCAGGCTGACTAATTTGATCAAGAGCGGTGTTGTTCCAGAGTCTCCGATCAATGAAAATGGTGCACATCTAACACAATGTTGTAGTTTCAAAATTTCGCAGTTAATGTGTTTTGTTAGTCAATCCTTGATGAATAAAATTTTGTTTTGCAGGGGTATCTAATAATAAAGGAAGAAATTTCTCTCTCATTCCAGATCTTGCTTCACCAGTCAAATTATGTTCCATACAACCTAGCAAGCCTTCTAGTCTAGGGAAAACTGAAAAGTGCAGTGCAGATGATATAGCCAGTGAAGAGAATGTCTTAATTTGTGCTGCTAATCAAAAAATTGAAACTCCCTTGCTTAAGGTGAACCATACTGCCAGTGCAGGAGGATATTCCCCCATTTCAGTTGCTGAAGAATCCAAAACTCCCCTAGGAAACCTTGCAAACAGTAACTGTAGCAGAGATTGGTGTTTGAGTTCTGGTGACAAGTCAGGAAATGTTGAACCAGCACGCAAATTTAAAAGATTGCGCAAAGTTGGAGATCATGGAGAAAATAAGAATTCAGAAAATATGAAAGAAAATACTGTAGCTCCTGTAGTTAATCTTGCTAGACGTTTTTTGGGTATGAGTCCTATCCAAAATAAGCATGGCAGAGGTAACTTGATTTTATCGTTTGTTGTGTTTTCTGTTCATTCCAAATCTTTGTTTGCCTATTTGTTAGGGTCCTGCTTTTATGTTTGATATATCGACATACCTTTGTTTTTTGCTTTATTAAGAGCTTGTGTGTGCTAGAGTTTTATCATGTGTTTAAGAACCAGAATTTTGAAAGTGAACTATGTTGGTAATGCTCATTAATTGTGACTGGATTCAGGTAAAAAGAAGCCAGTGGACAACGTGAGAGAATTTATCGAAGAGGAAGCCGAGTAAGATTATTCTCAGAATTTTCAACTGAAAGTTGCAAAGTTCTTATCTTTTAAACATCGCACCTATTTTATTTAAGAGCATACCCCCACCCCAACCCACCCCAACACACACACAAAAAGAGTTCCTATTTTTAAAGATTTGGCCTGAATGATGATATCAAAATTCTGCTACACAGAGAAATGAAATGATATTAAATTACTTCATAAAGGTCAAAAATCTTGAATGTGTTTTTGCTTAATTCTCAGGGTGTCCTCAGAAGCTGAAGTATCTGATGACGAGGAAGATGACCAGGACAACAATTCATACGATGATGGTTTCATAGATGACAGGATCAATCCTACAGCAGCAAGTACACAAGCGGAATCTAGTGGCGTTGACATGATGGCTATTTACAGGTTTTTCTCATTCTCTCTCTCTCTCTCATGATGAAGAGTGTGTTCCTGTGTTTTGTGCTTTCGGTTTTACTTCTGTTTGAGAAGTTAGTATTGTTGCTTTTTCTATTTTTCATTTTTTGTTGGCTTTGTCACAAAATTGTTTTGTTATGAAGCTGCCCTAAACACAATCTATTAAGTTCATTATTTGGCGTTCTATTGTGAAGCTGCAAGTTTTAAGAACTAATTCCATTTCTACCATAGGCGTTCTTTGCTCAGCCAATCACCAGTTGTGAGGCAGCCGAATTTTTCTGCCATTTATAGTCCCGACTCTGCCGCTCCCATGACCAGAATAACTGAGAGTGGAAGTTCCTCAGGAAAGACATCGATTTCTATCCAGACGCCTCATAATGAGTCTGGAAATCAGTCTGCATGCAGAATCTCAGAATCCATTAAAATGAACCAACAGCAAACCACCTCAGCAGCCTTGACTAGTGCAAGTACTGATTTAATACCAGACAGTGAGATGAATATGGAAAATAGGAAAAGAAAATTAAGTTATTTCCAATCTGGGTCTATACCTGCTATCAACTTGGAGCGAAAATTCTCATTGCAGTCAGAGGACACTGGCAAAGAATCATGTCATCAGGGTGAAGCTGAAAACGTCAATGCAAATGGAGACACAATCGATGATGATCAATTTTACGAGAATCTTGATCTTGATGCAGTCGAGGAACATGCTGCCTTGCTTCTCAAGCAAAAGTCAGAATTTTCAATTCACAAACAAGAGGTAGTTCCTCAATCACAACTACAAAATCTCGATATTCATTGTTCTCCGACATTTGATCTTGGGATATAATAACTTTGGATGGTGAAGTCAAGTTGGAATCCTCATCAGGTTGTAAGTTATCAATGAGAAGCTGCATTTTTGTTATTTGTTGCAGCAAAGGGATGAAAATACAAATGTGAATAGATGTAATCTGTCATATAGTGAATTTAATTGTGTAAAAGACCAAAGGTACAGAGGAAATGACATATTTATATTCAATTAGTGATCTTTGTTTTAACAAAAATATTACATTCATTTTAATTAATACATGATGCTAATTGGCCTCTCATTTGAGATTTATACATAATGAGTGGACTTAGGTGCTCCAGGCCACTGGCACTGGCAGAGCAAGGTGGGTTTCATGAGTTCCAGTGAGTTTCACAATTTATTGTGGGATCTATTATGACAGAATAAGCCGATCGAGTCTGCGCATAATCCCATTGGATTCTCATTCGCAATGCCCTTATTGAGCGTAAAAGGATATTTTGGTAACTTTACCATGTCGAAGGATAATCATGTGACAATAATGGGTTAAAGTATATTTTAATAAAAATGATACAAACACAAAAATTACCATAAAGAATACAAAAACAATAAAAAATAAATAATATTATTTATCTTTTAATATTTTATTATTTTTTTTTGTAAACCTAACATTACTTTTGAATGTATATCCAACTTTTTGGGGCATGGGTAAAAATTATAACTCAAAAAGATTAATAATAAGAGAAATAGTTACACGTGCAATGCAAAGCAGGTGTGAAATTCAAATAAAATATGACGCGAACATGTCTAGACCCGTTAGATAACAAATCAGACGGTGAAAATCAGCTGAAATGAAGAGGACGTGTCATACGGAACAATCTCTCCTTTTAAGAATCGGCATTAAAAATGTTTTGTCTACGCTATCGACAGGCCTCAGCCGACAAAGTACACTGTTCCCCCTCCCCTCCATTTGAATTTATCACATAAGTCCTTGCATTTTTATTATTTTTAAATACATACGTAATTGATCACATTTTATTATATAAATCCCTTATCTAAATTTAGGGGTGAACACGGTTTCGGGTCAAACCGCGAACCGCACCGAACCGAATCACGCGGTTTGAAAAAATATTAAAAATGATTTTAAACCGCACCGAATTGAACCGTAAATTTCGGGTCGGTGCGCGGTTTTGACCCACATCGAACCGCCCAAACCGCAAATTAGAATATGAAAGATTTTGTTATAATGACTAGGACTGTTTTCCTTAAAGTTAATGGTACATAGCCTTAACAGGTTAAGAACCGTTACTTAAAACGTTTTCAAAACCAAGGACCACAAAACAAACACCACTAATTTTTTAAATGTGTTTCTTATTTTATCTATATATACACACATACACAACACGTGTGTTTTGTGTTGAAAGATTTTGTTATATTATTTGAGAAATAAAGTGGGAATTAAAAAAAAAAAGATATGCTATGTTACTTATTATTTGAGAATGAAATAAGGTTTCTTCTACCTCTATCACGAATTTATTGTATATTTGGTTCCGATAATTTGAACCAACACTTGTTAGATCACTCTTAGTCTCTTACACATATATTTTTATTTATTTTATATTTATATTTGATTATTATCGGAATAGATATTCTAAGATATTTAATGATCATATGACAATATACCATGAATAAATGAAAATTATGTATTTTTTCTACTTCAATTATAATGTGAAAACACATAAAATTTTCTTAAAAGTTTTATAATCCAAACCGCCGACTCGAACCGCCCAAACCGCTAAACCGAACCGCCGCGGTTTTCCTTATCAAATTTACGATTTCAGTTTCTAATTTCCCAAACCACCAACCCTCGCGGTTTGAAGGAAAAAATGAAAAAACTGACCCGAACCGCACCGCACCGCGAACACCCCATATTTATCTTTATCGTTGTATTGTAAGAATTTGTTTTCTCTATCTTAATCTATTGATACTACTAACCATGATAATTCCGTCAAAACCTTTTGAAAGATAACTCAAGAGTCGCAACTTTTGTAATAAAATAATGTTCAGGGATCTATATTAATATTTTTTTTTAAAAAAAGTGGAACCCTAAATCCATCATTCTTCAAAAACCTTCTCTCTCACTGTCTCGCTTCCATTTTCAAAACCCTAAAAGAAAGAAACCAAAATTACCCTTTCAGATTCCCGCCATAAAAATCTCTTCTGCCTCTCTCTCTCTCTCTCTCTCTCTCTTACAGTTTTAGCTAGCAGCTGTCTGTTTTTACCGTGAAAGAAAAAAAGACAAAAAGAAGAAGTTAAAAGAGTGAAATGCAATTGAGATATGCAGAAGCTTTTGCGATTAAACCCAACAGGGCCTCTTCTCTGCACTCGTGCTTCCGCTTCTTCTACTAACCCTTCTTCCTTTTCTTCTCTTACTTTTAACCCCAGAAGGCTTATAATGCATTCCATAGCCGGTACGGCTTCTTTTTCCAGCGCCGCTTTCTCCGCCATGGCCAAAAAATCCACTACTTCTAGGTTTTACACCCGTTGTTCGGCCAAAACCCCGCCGCCTTCTTCGTCTAGGCCGTGGGTGGTGATGAAGGAGAAGAGGGCGTGGTACCATACGGTCTCCGTTGAGGGAGTGAAAGGTGGGTCTGAGAAGGAGACGAGTGAAGAAAAGAGTAATAGTGTGAAGGCGACTAGAAGGCGCGGCGGCGGCGGGGGGTTGGTGGGGAATCCGGACTTATTGACGATTCCGGGAGTGGGGCCGAGGAATTTGAGGAAGCTTGTGGATAATGGGATTGGCGATGTTGCTGAACTCAAGCAATTATATAAGGATAAGGTGTTTTTTTTCTCTTCTTTTTAGTGTTATTTTTATTATCTAGTGTTAATTAGAATTTGTGCTGTGTATAAATTTAAGAAATTTAGGGGTTTGTTTGTGATTTAGGTGCTGTGGCTTTATAGGTTGTTGATAAATATTAGCCGCCGAGTAAATGTGGGTGTTTAGCACAACAATTACAAATGTTCCCCACGTATGTGGGTTTAACGGGATTGTTTTATCTTTGATGGCTATGATGCTTGGGATAGTGAATTATTTCTATTTGAACTTTTAACTATATATTTGATTTGGGTTTTGAGGATTTATTATTCTCTGTATAATGTATTTTTGGTGTACTTTGGGATGCACCATATGGCTTAGTGGTCATTGTTCGTACGGATATTTTAAGACCTTGGATTTGAGTGAATAGCTTGAGAAACTAAGAAGCTGGTTTTGTTTGGTTGTACAGTGAGAACACTCATATAGTGGTTGGTTTCTTAGTTTTGTGTGTTCTCTTTGTGCTGACAAAGGCTTTCGGACTTTTTTGTTTTTGCAGTTTTCGAAGGCTAGTCAGAAGATGGTTGAGTATTTACAGAGTTCTGTGGGAATTATTCACAAAAATCATGCTGAGAGTATTGCAACTTACATCAAAGACAGTGTGGATGAAGAACTAAAGGACTCAGATGACAAGCCTGCTCCAAAGAAAAGACTCACTTTCTGTGTTGAGGGGAATATTAGTGTTGGGAAGACAACATTCCTTAAGAGAATTGCAAATGAAACACTTGAGCTTCGTGACCTTGTTGAGATAGTTCCTGAACCCATTGATAAGTGGCAGGATGTTGGACCTGACCACTTCAATATACTGGGTGCTTTCTATGATGAGCCTGAAAGGTATGCGTATACCTTCCAGAATTATGTATTTGTTACGAGGGTTATGCAGGAGAGGGAGTCATCTAGTGGAATTAAGCCGCTTAGGTTGATGGAGAGGAGTGTTTTCAGTGACAGAATGGTAAGAATATACTGTCCTTTCTTTTCAGAAGGTGAAATATGATTAAATCTGTATGGTCCATTTATGTAAAGCATTGCAGAGTTTCAATTTTCCTGGCTTACAGCTTTATAGAACTTTGGCATCCTATAAGAAAAGGAAAACCAGAGTTTTTGAAAAGCTTTGAAATTGATTTATTAAAATTCCAGTTGAATGATGGCCAAAATTGATGACTCTGAATTCTGAAACTATGTAATTCTTTCCTTTTCTCATTTCATTGTTCATCCTGTTCAACAGGAAGAGAGACCTGCTTTAAGAGTTACCAGATTATGTATTTTCTCTCATTCAGTGATTCTTACTTAATATAGGTCTTTGTACGAGCTGTTCATGAAGCAAAATATATGAATGAAATGGAGATCAGCATATATGACTCATGGTTTGATCCTGTTGTATCCGTTCTGCCTGGGCTTATTCCAGATGGTTTCATCTATCTTAGGGCAAGTCCTGATACTTGCCACAAGAGATTGATGCTACGAAAGAGAGCAGAAGAGGGTGGGGTTAGTCTGGATTACCTTCGTTCCTTGCATGAAAAGCATGAGAACTGGCTTTTCCCATTTGAAAGTGGCAATCATGGTGTATTATCTGTCAGTAAGCTCCCTTGCATATGGACAACTCTTTACATCCTGACATAAGGGACCGGGTGTTCTACTTGGAAGGTCCACATATGCATTCCAGCATCAGAAGGTATCATCTGCATGTCTATTTGCTTGAAATTCGTGTAGCTTTTGAATGAATTTTATCTTTATTTTATTTTTGGTTTTGTGCAGGTTCCTGCTTTAGTTCTTGACTGTGAACCCAACATTGATTTTAGCAGAGATATTGATTTAAAGAGACAGTAAGAAAACATCCCTACTAGAAGACCAGTTTAAAGAATAAATACAACTTGAACATTGTTTGCTGCATTATTATTTTTGTGTTGTGGAATTTTCTTGCACATGGTTACTTCTATAATATTTATTTGCTGCCATTTTAAGGTTGTGGTATTATGTGCATCATGTGCAAACTCTCTGTCATCATACCCTGATTGCTCAGTAAGTTAAGCATGCATAAAGCTTTGCTAGTGTGTGATAAATGAGTCATTCTGACTCTGACCACTTGATTTTCTTGTTTTCTTCCCAACCTGTGTACAAGATTATTTCTGTTTCTTTGTGAACCTTATGATTGAATTCATAAGATTTACTGCACAGGTGCTTATTGCTGAAATGTTTAGACTTTGCCGGCCATCATCAAAAAAGTATATGCATATACAACATGACTGGTTCCTTCCCAGTTAGTTACTGAAAGAAGAGAGGAAAAGTTGCAGAATTATATAAAGAAATAGTTTTTTTGAGGGGAAATTTGATTTAGCATCTTAGCTGAACTGGTACCTAAATGTGATAGGTGTCAAATTTTTGGGTTATTCAATAAGATTTTTTGACAGTCGTTTTCTTTGTTATCTAAGCAAACTTTATCATGCAATGTCTAGTAGTCGTTTGTTTCTACTCATCAGTAATCTTATGAATCCTAGATTCCATGTGCTTGTGGACTGAGTATTCCATAATTTGATTTTTGTGAAGGTATGCACGCCAAGTTGCCGAGTTTTTTGAATTTGTGAAGAAAAAGAAAGAAGATCAATCTGCTGATGAAGGTGCTGCAACAAGTAACCAACCGAAGGTCTTGCTACCTCATAAAGGTGGGTTTTGGTTACCGATGGAAAACATTTCCCAGAATCTGCCCTCAAATCTCTAAATTTCAGACGAGCCATGTCGGCCATGTCAGGCCAGTAATTCAGCTCTTGTTGGTCCTCGTTTTCCCAAGCCCCAGATTCATGTCGAGAGGTAATCGTTTTTTGTTGTGATGTGTTTCTGGGAATTGTGTGTAGTTCCCAAGTGCTTGTAAAAAAGTTGTTTAACCCTCCTCAACCTTCATACGTAGAGAGTTTTATGAGTGATGGATGCTTTGATGTTTGCCTTATTTAATGTCAAAATGTTTTTTATTTTCTTTTGATGTTCCCTTGATTCTCTACTTTTGCTGTATAGTTTTGAGAGGTTTTTATGGTTAATATACATTGGGCTTTCTCAACTTTTGTTGTGAGAGCTACATCCTACTTATTTGAACAAAAGTGACGCCCACACGATTAATATGCCAGACCCAGTAGTAGTATATATATTTTTTATTATTTATTAAACATACAAAGTGATATGAAACAACATTTTTGAGGTGTCACATAATCACTTATTGAGAGATTACAAGAAAATCGAAATTGTTCTTGCCTGAAATTCCATACAAAATATATATAATATATATATAATATAAGTATATATATATATATTCATAAAATTAAATTGTTGTTAATATAAGAATTAAAAAGCATACTAAATGAACTGGGTAAATATATATATATATATATATATACAAATATAAACATACTGACTGGTGGAAAACTTAATTGTCAAGATGAAGCACGTCAATATTTAAGTTTCAGAGCCAACTCGTCTCTACTCTACATTGTGTTTTTTTTTTTCCGAGAAAACTTTATTTGAATATCAATTCAAGTACAAACTTTTAATCTACGCTTTATTTTTTAATCTTCACGAGAACGTTGATTGTATTTTAGATGATGTTGATATATAATCATTTTGGAATTGTGTTTATTTTATTTTTAAATAACTTGTGAAAATGGATAAAATAAATACGTAGGAAATATTCATGATGGAGATATATAATATTTTGAATCCATTTTTATAATTTTAAATTGCGTATATGAATTCAGATATTTTGCACTAATCAATTATTGGGGGAATGTATTGTGTAATTCAGAAGGATTCTGCGAATAAACTGCATGTTTGTTTCCAAGTTTTGGAAATATTTCATTGCCTTTTGAAAATTTATTTTAACACGATTTCATTTTTCTAATTTTAAGTTGCGTATGTTGAATTCAGATATTGTTTGCACAATTTCCGTCAAAGAGCTTGTAAGGTTCAAACCTCCTGAGACAAAGTCCCAGTAAGGGGTGTTTGATTAAGTGAATAGCCTCTAAGGGGCGCAAACACACAAATTACAGTTCTAAAATTACAAAAGAAACTAAAAAAATGCTCATTTTGAGTCTTCATTTTTTGGTCTCCTTTTTCTTCTTCACATGAGTGAGCTTTTTATAGTGGAACTCGTTAACTGCTCGGACGGTTTCAATCTGCAAACTTCTCTGCAACTGCTGGATCATGCCTCCAACCGCCGAGTTATGTGCCATAACTGCCTGATCGTGGGGGAACTGTCAAATTGTGCGCGATGAACTGCCAAGTCGTGGGTGGTACTGTCTAACCGTTTAAATCGTGGGATCAACTGCAGCATGTTATTAGTCGTCTTGATTCTTTTTGTCGTCCTAGTCACTGCGTCGTCTGGCGATCGTTCTGATTATTTCTCCCATCGTCGCCCTCGTTTGCCAATCGTTTGCAAATACCGTCAGTGACCGCTCGTCCTAATCGTTTTCGCCCCTTGACATGTCCTTTCATTTACTCGTATCTTCTAGGGCGATCTTCTTCGTCAACAAATGTCCCCCAAATTCGCCTTGATTGATTTGGAATATGAAATTTAGGCGAATTTCAAAGGTTGGTGAGATTGGCCGTGTACGGGTTTTGGCCTTCTTGCGTTTGCTCTATCTTGTCATTTGCGTGTACCAAGAGCCGTCCTTTACTCTTCCCTATGTGAATCCATCATTCCCTCAATAAATGCGTGACTTTCCCAACACGCCCCTTCAGAAGATCATCATGGTGCCAATTAATGCGCCGTTTCTCGCGTCACCCCATCTGTTATCGTCATGCATGTACTTTCCACTTCTTAGCAAACTTTTCTTCTTTCGTTCCCTCGGCCTCTTGTGCTAATGGCGTCTTCTTCCTCTGCTTCCAAAAAGGCCACCTCCGCTTTCGGCAATTATCAAGCGGCATTGGGTGACCCATCTGTGGGCGTTTTCGGCGTCCATACCCTTAACGAGGATTATGGCCAGTGCTCTCTAGGCCCCATCTTTGTTGATGACAACGCCATTGCTACAACCCATTTGGCTCAATTTTTCCTTCCACTTCCAACCTTCATTTTTCGGAGCCACTGAACATCTTTCTCTTGCCCAGTCTAACCCTATCCGCACTTGGCCTAGACCTGATCCTTCCTTTGAGACTGGTTCCAACATATGTTGTTGCATGCGGATACCCGCATTTCCTAGAGGAACACGGGTTCCGTTCTCTTATTGAGCTTTCGTTGGCTTTGCCCTCTTTTGATCGGAATTTGTTCCCGTCTCATTGCTCTTCTGGTCTTCCGACTACACGTTTTCCTCTTCCCTTCTGGTCCTTTCACTATTACTCTTCGCGATATCAATGCCTTGACAGTGGTTGACCCCATTAGGTGCGACCATTTCGGCCTGTACTTCCTTTCGCTTCCCCCCTCATTCAATGGATTTTTCGTCCTTTCACATCCTATTCGGCCTTTATTCGTGCGTTCTCTGAATCGGCCGGTGGTCTCAGTGTTAGAGCGTACAACTTTCCTTCATTACTGGTTCTGCAATATATCATTTGTGCGCCTAGTCAGAAGCCTGTGGCGGGATATCTTCCTATATCGTCAGACCTTGCCAACGGTCGACGTTTGGACTTGGCTTCCTTTCTATTGGCTGCCATTTACCGGGGGTTGGCTGTTCTCCAAAAACAGCTTCGGTCTGGGGTTTCGCCAATAGCTTATGGCCCCATTTGGCTCGTCCAGCTTTGGCTTAGGGCCTACTTTCCAGTTTTCGGCTCAATCGAGTCGACTCATTCATATCCATGTGCTGGTCTTTTGTTCACCCAATTTGGGCCAACCTTCCTTCTTTCTCGCACGATTTTCGACTACTTTTACACTCTCTCTCAGGTCCATTCTTTCTTCCATTTCTCCTGGGGCGACAGCCCTTCTTTTGTTCATGCACTTCCTGAATCGGAGGACGATGAGTCGGCCCATCGCATATGGCGCAAGTTTTTATGTAGCCGCGATCTGATGCATGACATCCTGACCGGGCCAATGGTAAGCCGGGGTGTAGGTCTATTCTCCAACTTCACTGCCTGCCAATTGGTATCGTCCAAGGGTGGCCCTCCCATTATTTTGCTCTCGTTCTCCCACACCAGAACGCTTCAAAGTTCTTTCGCTTCCTGATATTGAGCGATGTCTGTCTGAGACTCGCTCTTTATTGTCCTCTTTTTCATGCGTCTCTTTTTCCTTTTGCACGTCGATCCATCCTCTTTTGACCATTTTTGGCCGTCTGGTCGAGAAAGACTGTTTTTCTTTGCCTGCAGCCTTGGTTTTTCGAGCATCCCCTTGAAGCCTTTGGCAACGGCCGGGTCCAAGAAGCCTTCTGAAAGAGTCGGGCCGAAGAAGATAGGCTCCAAACAAGTTAAACAAAAGCAACCTTCTCCTGCACACAGCTCGGATTCAGACGAACCTTTGATACGTCGTCGGGCGAAGGTATGCTTTAACTCTTCTCCTCCTCTCATACATCGGGCTATGGTAAAATCCAGGATTTTTATAAGTTGATTTTGTGTCATGTGCAGGTGCTTAGGACGAAACCATCTTCTGCCATGCCCGAAATGACTCCAGCTCCGGTGCCCGAAGCTCTCATGGTTGAAGGTCCGCTGGGGGGGGAAGCTGAATCTACCGCGGTCCCGGTCGTTCAACTTCCATCAGATGAGGACGAAGCGGCTGAGATTCCAATCAGTGAACACCCATCAGAAGGTGATGAAGCAGCTGATGCTACATGTTCGGCAGAGCCGATTCTCAAGGTATAAGGTCAAGTATAGTATTAGATCGTTCACGCCCGCTTGTTGAGGAAACTCAAGGGATCATCCCTCATTTGAATATCGCTTATTGGACGATCCTATCCCAATTGTGGCCAAGACCCAGATGACGAGCCTGTTCGGCCAGAGGACGAGCCTATTTGGCCGGATGACGGGCCTTTTTGGTGTCATCTCAAACTGCTTTTTCCATTGGTACGCAGATTGGCTGCTGCGGGATTTAAGGGGAGTGAGTTATAGGAATGTAGATGGCCTTTTTAGTTTGGCCGAATTGGAATTATTGGAAGAGGCTCGGTCTATGTATAAAGATATGTAACTTCGTCATATTTATGAAGTGACGCAAGTTATTCAGTTTCTAACTCTTCCGATTTTGATTGTTCTACAGAGGCCCCGGCCAAGCCATGCCGCAACAATCATCGCCTCCACGGGCAGCGTCCATGTCCTTTCAATGCAACAAACATCGACTTCTGAATGGTCATCGTCCTCGGCTCATCCGCCTTATCCACTTCGAGCGACATCTCTTGATCCTTCAACTCACAACCCGTTGCTCCGAACGGCCATCATCTTGGCTCCTCCGCCATCTCCTCCTCGGGCAACATCTCTTGTCCTTTGGCACAATAATCTTCTGCTCCTGAACGGCCGTTATCCTCGGCCTTTACGTCTTCTCCTCTTCGAGCCACATCACATGTCCCCATTGCTCCAATCTCCGAGGGGAGAACCTGTATTGCCACTTGAAATCCCATGACTACTGCCGCTGAGCGTCCAGCTCTGCTCATAGGCCCGAATCTGTAAGTGGTTTTTCCTTATCCTTTCCCTTTCTTCGTCTTTTCTGATTAACTAACTTTGGCTTCTTGTAAACAGGCGTCAGATCAATTTTTGCAATCGTCCAGGATATTTTGAACGATCTTGACTGATTAGCCTCTGCTTCGTCCTTGCCTCCCTATCTCCGGCCCATGCTACAACAAACTTGGAAGCCTCTGCGGAGGTCATCGACCAAATGTCTCCCTCATGACAATAGAGATCGGTCAAGCTGCCCTGCCAGAGAATATGCTCAAATTGGAAAGAACTTCTCCGAGCTAGACCGACTGTTGGTCTTCCTGTTTTTCCCATTTCAGCGAAAGGCCGTCTCTCTCTCCAAGATTTGAAAAGCAAGGTCACGACCCTTATTCTTCGTTATCG
>SKCR01020198.1:0-38492 GCA_019454045.1 Zanthoxylum bungeanum | reverse complement strand
GAAGTCGGCAAAATTTATCTACATCAGGTTATATCTAGTTCCGAAACTAGTGCCTCAACATCTCAAGCATGAAGATAACCATGGAAGATAAACCCGGTCACGGTTCCGGTTCGAAACTGAAATCAAACCTAAACCGAATAGGTTAGAACCGACCGTTCTGATTCCGGAATCGAAACTGAAACTGGTTTTGCTTGGTTTGGTTAGGGTTCGACCCTAGCCGAACCGAACGGAACCAGATGGTTCCAACAGTTCGAACCGGAACCGGATGGTTCCAACGGATCGGAACTACGGTTCCAACCGGAACCATACGGCTCCCTGCCCTAAAAATAAAAAATAAAACATAAAATCTAATTACTAAATTACTAAATTACCCTTAATGACATTAATAAAACAACTAGTGTTATGGGCAATTTAGGTATCACAAAAATAATCCAAAAATGTATAAATATTGGTCATTCTTCATTTTTTAACACACTAATTCTCAATTCTTTCAATTTCTTTAATTCTTTCATTCTCAATTCTCTCATCTTCAATTTTTCATATTGATTTAAATTTGTAATTCTTCACTATCAACAAAAATGGCAAGATCATCTGAGAACACCATGTCTACTGTGCCAACCCAAGAGAGCGGCCAAAGTATCGGTATATGGAGAAAAGAAATTATGTCTCGATCTTCCGATATTTTCAAAATTCATTTTCATTTAGTCAAGACTGAAAATGAAGGTCCACGAGCAATATGCAACTATTGTGGTGTATCTTACAAATTTACTGGCGGCTATGGCAATATGAACAAGCACTTGGATAGACATATGCATGCTGCTGAAATTGGACTGATACAACGTAAACTCAAATGGGCAGATATATTTCATCTAGTAAAGGTACGAGTTCTTTAGATTTACTTAAATATTCTGATGCCAAAAATAGAGAAGAATTTGCTAAATTTATTTGTATGGCACATATTTCTTTAAGTTTTGACGAAAAAATTAATTTTACTAATTATGTTCGAAATGCTTTAAATCATGTTACCTGTAAAATGACTAGAAATACAACAAAAATATCAAAATTTTAAATTATACAAAGATGATAAAATTATTTTAAATGAAATATATAAAGATATTAAAGGCGTCTTTCTATTTGTTCTGATATTTGGAGTGATCATTGGCAAACACACTCATACATGGGTGTGATTTGTCATTGGATTGATACATCTGGAACATGCAAAAATGGCTTATTGAATTTAGAGTTTTTGATAAGCAACATACTGTACAAAATATTTATAAAATGATTAAAGTTATTTTTGATGAATATGATTTATTAGTAAAATTTTAACAATTGGTTTTGACAATGCATCTGCAAATACTGCATCAATTAGAGATTTAAAAGAAATATGCCAACCAAATTTGGGAGGTCAATTTTTTCACGTTCGTTGATCATGCCATGTGTAGGCACTGCATTTTTGCATATAAGTCCCTATGATGAGTCTCATTTAGAGGCACTACCTTTTATGTCACGGAAGTCGCGGGAAACTGACGTCGGAAGGGGAAATTCAGAACAAGTATGTCATCAGATTCATTTCACAAGTTCACTGTTTTCGTTCGTGCTACGTTCGTTGTTTCGTTCGAACGTCAAGCAGATTGTGGGCGTTCGTGTGTGTAGCGTTCGAAGAGGCGTTCGAACGGTGTTGGTATTTCTGGTTTTGCTGTTAGCCTCACACCCAAGGCCAATTATCCCACCAAAGCCCATAAAACACATCCAAATTAATAAAACACATATTTAACACATGGTGAAATTAAATAAAATCTAAAAATCACATACCAAATTAAAATAAATATCAAATAAGATCAAGCCTAATTAAAATCAATCAACAAATATTATATGCCTAAACAAAACAAATTAAATATATCATATTCCTAATATAACCAAATCTTGTCTCCAATCAATCTTTGCTTTCCTTGTAAGATATTAATTGGTCTCCTTCCTATTCAAACACATGGAAACCCTAGCTCTTTGCCTAATAGAAACCCAAAACCAAGACACTCCCCCTAGCATATTGATACAACCACAAAAAATTCTGCAAGGCATTGACACCCTAGCTCATTCACATAGAAAACTCCTAGTTCATTCACACAAGAAACACCCAAACTCATTGACACAACTCTCCCTCACTCTCAATAACCGAAAATCACAAACCAAATGTGGTTGGTGCTCAGAGCACCAATTCGGACCGTATTTTGTCTGATTCATGAATACGAACACCCTCTTATTCCATAATATTACTTATTTATGGTTGCACCTCTTGTTTTTATATACATATTTGATCTGATTACGATTAGATTGAAACTAAATGTGGTTTAGTGATATGTATATATTAGACAAAGGCCCGATGATATATAAAGCAGTTCACAGTTACAAAGGGAGTTTGTAATTGACATTGGGAAGTGTCATTGCTAAATATATATTATCAAATATAGTTCCTGGTCAAGATTTACTAACACGGGTCGGTTAGTCAAATCCGTTGAGATCAGTACATGTCGTATATCGAGACTTGGTCCGATGGTTTATCCCAATGAACCATGAGTCTAGAGAGACTCGTATAGACTTGTAGGTGTTTATAATGGATAAACACTGAACGACTCACCGAAGATTCTTAATGGATGGTACACCAACGTCAATAAGAATCTTCACGGGTTGAATAGCATAGTGGTCATTCGACTTGAGATACCAATGTGGATGTATGAGACATCCTCCACACTTAGATGGCAGTCACATCACCGATCTATTTGGATCAGACCTCCGCCTGTTCGTTGGGTGTGGATCGATCCTCAGGATATCCTGTGTGTATCAAGATAGGATCCGTCAGTTCTGTGTACAGAGCATAGGTAGTCCATATATAATTAGCAGTCTTAAATCTGTGGCCACAGTATACTTCGGAAGTAAGTTCCGAGTGTTATTTAGAGATTGTTAATAGATACGTCGACGAGATAATACCTATAGAGATTTGACGTTTACATCTATCTCTGGGATTATCTGGATACATGTGACGGAGGGATTATACATATGCAATGACCTCGACCTGTATGATTCAGCTAGTTTATCCGTGATCGTCATAATTTACGGGTGGATAAATTATGGACACGAAATTGGATTTCGTGACGGATATACCTGAATCTAGAGAGTCTCAATAATGAAACATACTCGTAGAGCACTAGGGCAACTTTTATGAATAATGATGATTATTTATAAATCGTTTAAACGTTAAACGTAAAAATACATGCGAACGGGCCAAATCGTCATTTCCTAATTAATGTGTATTTGTATTTAATATATGATATTATTAAATACACATTAATAAATTTTCAAATAAAGGTATTTGACATATATCATTAATATATATATTTGAGATATTTAAAATAAATATAATACATATATTTGAGATATTTGTATTTAATTAATTATTTAATTATTTAATTGTTAAATGATTAATAATTAAAATAAAATATCTCACCAAATGATAAAGTAGGAAATGATTATAAGTGTAAATGTTTGACTTTACATAAAGGAAAGGTTGTCAAATTGAATTTGAATTCCTTGGATATTTGTTTTAATTGTTAAAATTGAAATATCTTTTTCCTTTAATTTTTTGCCAAATTCGGCCATGACCTTAATGAATATAAGAGTTATATTTTTCTTTGTTGCCATTGTTGACTTTGTTAGAAATATCATTAAAGTGTTTTTGATATTTAACAAGTTGGTAACATGAAATTGAAATGAAATGAAACTAGTGTAACTTGCATTTGCCTTAGGCCAAATTCGGCCAAGGCTTACTTTTAGGCAAGTATATATTGTTTCATTTAATTTTAGGGTTTATGGAACCTTTTCACTTTATCAAAACTCCATTAAAACAATGCAAAGAAGGTAGAGAGAAAAGAAAAGAAAAACAAGGAAAAGCTTGGAATTTAGTAAGTATTTCCAACCTTCCATTAGAGAGTAATTTGTTCCTCTTGTTGTGGGCAACATCTTGTGATGTTCTTGAGTTTTTCTATTCTTTATTCTTTGTACTTCTTATGGATAAAAGTTTGATGAAGGTGATATGCATGTATGATGTTGGAAGTTTATTACTAGTGTAGTAATAAGCATTCTTTTAAGGTTTTAGAACCTTGTTGCCATTCTAGAGTTATTGACCCACTCTTAAATGACCTAGAATTGTTCTATAGTTGTTTCATTGTGTTGAGACTTGATTTGGATGGAAGAAACATGATTGAAGTATTGGATTTAACCAATTTGGTCTAATTTGTCCAATTTGAAGAAATTGAAAAATTAGGGTTTAAGACCACATCCAAATTTGGGGTTTTTCATTTATGTGGTGTATTAGGATGTTTATATGTTGCATATAAAGTTTCATATTGATTGGATTTCATTTGGATGTGTCTTGAAGCATGGAAGTGCAAAATGCACAAAATGGAGCTTAATGAAGCTCTCGGCCAAATGGGTCATTTTGGGGATTTATGTTGCTCTTGGTGTTTTGATGTTTTGAACATGCTCAGTTCATCTTAGAAATGATTTAGAATCATTCAAAATTGATTTGATCAATTTCGGACTAAAATGAACAAAATACCAAGTGTAAGGGCAATTCGGTAAATTCACATAAATTTGATTTATTGAATTTTATTTCATAATTTTATTATTGGGTAATTAAATAAATATGTTTATTTAATTAATCTGAGAAAAAAATTTGAAATCGGAAAATTTGATTTTCCACCGTTTCCGCTGCGTTACCGATATTCCTCCTAAAACCCCAACAGTATGCAAACTTAAAAATGTGTTACATGTGAACTTAGATGAACCTTTGATTTATGCATGCGAACTTGGAAATAGACTATCCTTGGAAATATGTTGCTTAGGCTTGGTTAGATTATTGCACAAATCATTTTATTACAAGTGGCATAAGTAATGGACCATTCCGACCCCAACGGTTTGAGGTATTCCCTTGCGAGAGGTGAGTGTGGCCTTAAATATCATTTTCTCGGTTCACACCCGGGTGGCGACTCCATTATTCTCCGGTTTAGTCCCCCGCGGGCTACTCCGTACTCCCAACCGGGCCGCGAGCCCGGAACAGCATGTGTCGCCCAGTTTCTGTGTTTCCACACCATGTCTCACATGCCATGTCCTTAAGTTATGTATTAAAGATGGTCTGATTTTTTTAGTACATCACATTAATCCTATTAAGATTGCACTTAATTGTATTTGGTCATATTCTCAAGTTAGGAGAGAATGGGTCAAGTTTTGTAAATTAAATGGTGTTAAATCGGTAAAATTTTCACGAGATGTTCCAACTCGTTGGAATTCAACTTATTTTCTTTTAACTCAAGTTTTTCAATACAAATATGTATTATGTAGTTTGTTCCCAACATGTTCAATATATAACACTTTTGCCGAGTCAATGAGATATTTATGAAAAAATTTAGAACTTTTAAAATTATTAATAATGCTACAAATATTTTTAGCGAAGTTTATTATCCTACAATAAATTTATTTCCTGTTGAATGTTTGAATATTGTTGGTACTCTATATGAGAATGCTGAAAGTTATGATGTTAATGATATTGTTTTAATTAAAGCTATTACTGTTATGAAGAGAAAATGATTGATTTATTTAAAGACATTCAATTACTTTATCTTATTGCCATAGTTTTTTATCCTAAATTTAAATTAGAATGTTTAAATAGTGGCTTACTAACTTACTATACATATTTAGGAATAACTGATGAAATTAATATTATAAAAATAATAGATAAACTAAAAATTGATTTAATAGATTTATTTAATGATTATGTTAGAAGATTTAACTTGCAATCATTAGGACAATCTAGTAGCGAACCCGTAATACATTCAAGACTTAGCGTAGTTGAACGTTGGTTACTACAATGAAATAAAAATATAAAGATAACACGACTAACAACTCGAAATTAGATAATTATTTATATACCAATTTCGAGTTTCCTCCTGAAAGTTAAGTGAGTAAAAATTTTCAAGTACTTGACTGGTGGAACCGACATCAAAATATTTATCATGTTTTATCAACTATTGCTAAAGAGATGCCGGCAGCACCTGTTTCCACCATTGCGGTTGAACAAGCCTTCAGCTTAGGAGGCAATATTTTGGAAGGGAGACGACTTTCATTACATCCAATCATTTTAGAAGCAACAGCATGTGTGGATGATTCGACCCAAGTTGATTTGAGGCAACAAGAAGATGCCCCCGATGACTTTGAAGACTTTTTTGATAATGCATCTGCAAGTGCTAGTGGAACGGGAGTTGAAAGATCAACAGGTACATATAATGATGATGTTTGATGAGTAAATAATTGTAATGGTGAACTATCTTAAAAATATAATGGAACTGCGTGAGCTTTAATTTCTCTCAACCTAGAGAATACTGATGGAGTTGGTGCTTGGAGTGCCAATCCGAATAATGTATTGTACATTATATTTTTTATTTATTAATAAAATAACTATATTTTTATTTCAAACCTTATTAATGTTAATGTCATTAAGCATATTAGATTGATATGTAAATATGTTAAGAATTACATCGACTTTAGAATAGTCATGTAGTAATATTGGATACTAGGTGGTCCGATATTGGGATAATATTACTATTATAAACTATTCTTGAAGTAAATATTCATAGTCGTTGGTTTTGGAATACGGTCGAATTCCTATAACCTAGAAGACTAGCACATATCGTATATTGAATTGAAGTTCCAATGGTTTAACCCCATGTACTATGAGCTTTGGAAATTCGTATAGACGTATGAGTATTTGTTGGAGTGAATACTGAATGACTCAAATGTGATTCCTAATAGTTGGAAGTACACACCACCGTCAATAGGAATCTTCTCGAGTCGAGCAGCATATGTGATCCTTTGACTATAGGATATCATTGATTTTGTGTGAGATCTTCCACACTTATATGCCATGTATGTCACAAACCTTTCATGTCCTGGTCTCTAGATGTTTGTTGGGTGTGGAGCGATGTACTCGTTAATCAAGCGAGTATCAAGATAGGATCTGTCGGCCTATATATGTACCATAAAAGGTTTAGGTATCCATGTGAGTAAGTCACGATTCTTAAGACTTTGCGCCAAAGCCGATCACCTAGGGTGGATCACATATATCATAAACGGTTTCTGATTAGTGTTAAAGAATCGTGGATATGTCGATATGAGATGTGCGCCTTGGAAACTTGACAGTGTAATCTATGTTTCCTAAACACAACTCGGATAGCCTACGACGAATGAATTGTTAAACATATCTGATGACCTCGACTTGTATAGTTCAAAAAGGTTGTTCATGTTCTTCGCGAATTCGGAGGTGACCGAATTACGTACATATAAGTTAGGCTTATATGACGAACTTGTTTGGACTTAGAGAGTCTCACAATATGAAATGTATTCGTTGAGCACTTAGGTAGCTTATATTTTTTTTATAATAAATCATATTTGATATTATAATTATCAACCAAAATAATTAAGTGTTATTGGATAACATTAAGTATTTACTTTGACCCAATTGGATTAATTCAAAATCACACAAGGGCTTTGTTGTAATTTCATAAATATCCCTACCTTTTTTTTTGGAAAATTACAATAATAAATATCTCTACCATTAGAGGATATTTTAGTAATTACAAATATGTAATTATAGGTGTATTTATCTTGATTTAATTGGATTAAATCAAAGTGGTAGATAATGAACTAATCCATTTGCTAATCTTTGTCTTGATTTAATTGGATTAAATCAAAGTGGTACATAAAGGTGATTAGTCACACTTAATTTTACTTATTGAATTAAGCCTGCCTAATATTTGATTAGGACTTTTATTAATTAAAAATTGCATAAATTTTGCTATAAATAGCAAGCTTGAGTAAAGTTTTAATTAAGCTAAATAAGCTTGATAAGCTTGAGTTTGAGAATATCAAGCTTGTGAAAGCTAAAAAAAGCAAGTCTTAGAAATATTATAACAAGAAGTGCTTAGAGAAGTTTTGGAAGTTTTCTACAATATTATAACAAGGAGAAATCAAGATTGGATCTTGGAGTGAAGCTTGCTAGCATTGGAATCAAGATTGAATCTTGGAGACAAGCTTGCTAACTTTGGAAGTTTTCCACAATATTTCAATAAGGAGAAGAAGATTGGATATTGGAATCAACTTTACTAGGTAAGTTTGATCTTCTCTAAAGCTATGTTTTTCATTAGTGAGTTATCATTAATGAAACATATAGTGATGTATTATATATTAGATACATAATAACATAGCTTGATGTTGAAATTAGGCTAATGAAATTGTGTATGAATGCTTTGTGCTTCTAATTGAGTCAGAATGTTTATGTTAGACATATACATAAAATTAATATTTGGAACTCTAGTTGATAGCTTGGAGGTATGACTTCCATTCTAGAATCATTTGACCATATTTGGGTGACCTAGAATTGTTCATGAGTCATTTCATTTTAGGATTCTATTTTGGTTTGTATTTTGATTAAAGATATATATATATATATATATATATATATATATATATATATTTGTTGTATAACATGTATTGTGGTTGGTTTTGAAATTAAAATTATTTTGGGTGATTTTTAAAATGTGTTTAAGATTTTTGAAATAAAAAAAAGGTTCATTGCATAATCCCGAGAGCACTGCATGTTGCGCTGCAACGCAACGCATGGAGCTGCGCAGCAGTGCACATCACATGCAAGGGATGTGCGGCCTTTCCGGTTTTTATCCTGATTTGATTTCCAGACTCCGTTTTATCCCTGATTTTTTCCTAAACACTCGTAATGAAATATTATATTTTATTAAAATATTAAAAATACACTCATGCTTGATATCCACGGGTTAGACCCACTTCCGCTACTCGGGGCACTGATTCGATCCTAGCGGTCCCACAACCGCCGTAACAGATACGTAGGCAACTTAAGTTTAAAAAATTTAAGTTCAAGCTCTTTTTATTTTATTTTTAATTTAATGTAATCTAAATTCAAATTAATAATTCTAAATAATTTTTTAATCTCATTTTTATTTTTTAAAAAATTATTATTAAAATTTAAAATTAAAAAAAATAAAACCAAACTAGAACCGTCCGGTTCGATTCCGATTCTGTTCTGATTTTTGTGGAACCGGGAACCGTTCGGTTCAGTTCCGGTTCGGAATGGAACTGAACCGTTGGCCGTGTCTATATTGGAAGATACTAGTTCAGTTGTTAGAAGATTTTGGGGACTCTGAATCTATGCAATTTATGGCTCAATCACGGATGGCTATTTGAGCGATGTACATGTTAAAATTCAAGTGATTTTAATTGATTAGTTTGCCTATTTTTTATTTACAGTTTTCCAAAAAATAGCCTAATTTTAATTTGTAATCAATTTGTAATTTTTCAATATTTTTTAGTGTTTTGATAGATGATTTTGTGTGAAAAAAGAAAAAGATTATGTTGACATAATAAAAAAGAATAAGAATATGTTTAGATTTAAATAAACTATTGCAAGTAATTATTACATTTTCTTAAATAAGGATAAATTCTTCTTTTTGAATCAAATTTTTTCTATTCATATGACTTAACTAAAGACTCTTAAAATATATAGTATATCTTCATCATAAATTAATAATTTTTAGTGAATTTGGAGAATTTAATATATGTGTCTTGAGTTTCTTTTTTATTTTCAATCGAGTGAATTATCAATTTTATCATTTCCTTTTAATTTCTAATTAATCTCCAATTATTTCCAATAAATCATAAATCGTTTTTCGAATAATTTGTGTCGATTTTTTATTAAACTGTAGATTCTAAATCAGTGTGTTTAGGAGGTTAAGTTAATTGGATCCCTTTAAAAAATGCTTTCAAATTTGTATATTTGTGCTAATAAGTTTGATTCATAGAATCAGAACTTGTTACAGTATGAGTCCCAAGGGAATTGTGATATCCTAATATTACTTAAGGTAGAGTTTAGATATGTATTTATAAGTAAGGAATTCCCTTATTAGTCGGGGATTTTTTTGGATGAATATAGGTCATACCGAAAAAAAAAAAATTAAAGACTCAGGAGTTAAGTTGTTAGGCGAATCCCATACTCTTTACTTTTGACTTATTATTATAAGAAAAATTTAATATTATTTGATGAATCTTAAATTTAATTTGGAGCTTTTATTTTATATTTTTATTAAGAGAGTGCTAAGGACAGTCAATTGTCTGTCGTTAATTTTTGTGTTGGACACGTGTCCATAAATTCTTTAATAATTTATCATTCCACTAGTTAGAAAAAAATGACATCCTTTTATTATTTAATTACAAATCTGCCGTAGATTGTCACTGTGCCATGCCATTTTCTTCTAATGAACTTACACCACTAATGCTGCAAACCTTCGAGGCGGGTTTAAATGAAATTACAGACGTCGAGACAAGGTTGAATTTCATTTAAAACATAAAATAAAGTAAGCTGATTTTAGATTTTCTTTTTTCATTTCTCAGTTTTTGCTATGTTTGATTTTTCTTTCCCAAAAATTGGGCTATTTTTAAATGTTGATCGGAATGGAGGAGATCATTCGCGTTTTCGAAGCAAATGATACAATATTGATTTGAATTTTTTATTCTGTAATTTCCAGGTTTTGATTTGAAAGTTTTATTATTTATTTTGTACAAGAGATGGTAATATCCAAGCAAATTTTGATTTGGTGGTTTCTTATTCGGAAAAATGAAAATGTCTTAAAAGAATTATTTGTGATTGATGAGTTGTTGGATCATTGGGTTTGAACAAGTTTAAAAGATGAAATAAAATATTAAAAATGGAGACAGGCAAGTACTTATGGGCGATAATGTGGGAAACGAAGAGGAAGAATGGTTGTGTTTTTTCTGCTGATTTTTCAAAGGATAATTTTGTAATTTTCTTTAGTGGCAATTATGTTATTGTGAATAATAAGTGTGAGTAAGAGTGTAAGTAAATTTATCATTTTTGGTGAATAAAATCTGGGTGCTTTATAGAACTTATTGAGATTAGACTCGGCCGGCGGTTCGGTTCCGAACCGGCCGGTTTCCGGTTCCACACTTAAGTGGAACCGGAACCGTAAACCGAACCGGTCGGTTCCTGTTCGGATATGGTTCCCCTTCCGGTTTTTTTTTTTTTTTTTTAATAAAATTTAAAAAAATTCTATAATCGTAATGTTTTTTTCAAACCATCACATCATTTTTATAAAATCTTTTTTTATAAAATTATTTTAACATAGAATCATTTTTATAGTCAACTCTTGGCTAGTGCTTTCTTCATATAAGCGATGTGGGATATTTTTTATTTGGCTATTGTGTCCCACATCGCTTATATGAGAAGTCAATAACAAAAAAGTTGGTTATAAAAATGATGTGGACATTCATGTTTTAGTATTGCAATTTTAAACCTCATTATTATTAATAAAAAAATTGAGATTTACTTGTGGTACCTTATAGTTCCAAGTAATTTTTTTTTCGGTTCCAGCGGTTCCAACCGGTTCGGTCAGGGTGAGAACCTAACCGAACCGGTCAGGTTCCGGTTCCGAACCGGAACCTTGGCCAGGTCTAATTGAGATGCAAACTTCAAAAGTAGAAAGTTGTATGCATGTCGAAAGTATAGTGTGGCGACTGAGAAAGTCGCTTGAGCAAGCGACTGTCCTTAGCATGTGATAAGTGTGGTTTATACCCATTTATTCCAATATCTTTAGTTTATTATTTTGTTATAATTCGAGATATTTAAATGTATTTTATAATTTATTTTATATTTTATTTGTAGGAGCATTAATACATGGATCATGGAATAATTGCACGTGTTTTGAGAACTTCCGGAAACACAGGACGAGTACAGGAGCTTAGGTGCCATGGCCCCACAAACCCCATACAAATTCCAGGGGAATAGGCGCCACGATGCCCATTATTATCAATGGCGCCAAGGCGCCATCATGACCAATATTAAGGGCGCCTTGGCGCCTCAACATTTTGAGTAAACTGGCGCCGTGGCGCCAGTTAAATTAAATAAACAGGCGCCACGGCGCCTTCCCAAAACACAAACCCATACATTTTCCCAGAAGTTAAGCGCCGCGGCGCTGCGAGAGAAAAGAAACATGTTCCAGGAATTGTTTTTTTTAGGGTTTTTAATAATCCTAATGATACCCAAAGACTCACAGCCCCCAGTATAAATATACAGTCCATCCAACACTTAAAGGGGAGGCTAATACAGAGCACAAAACACAGAAACACATATTTTTAGAGATCCAAGGAGAGGATTGAAGAGCGACAAGAGGAGACAAAGGCTTTAATATCCGGAGAGGAAGAGATTCAATTCGGGTTTTATCTTCTTATTTCTTTCTTAAAACTCTAATGATTTCCATTAGATTCGTGGCTTGATTATTTATTGTTTTATCTTTTGTCATGAATTTACTCCTTAATTCTGGAGAATGATGTAACTGATGCTTGAACCTTAATTTTAATTACTGATTTTGTTATGAAGTTTTATTGATTTATTATATTCTTTTGAGTTTAATGCTTCTTGATTGTTGGCCACAATTTGAGATGATGAATGTTTAGAATCTATCACTCGAGAGAGGGGATTTTAAATAGATCTAGAGAATATAGCCTAGGATTTTATAGAGTTCGAGAGAATCTGTAGTCCTTTGAAGTCGTTAACATAGAATCACAAATCGTAATGAGTTGTTAACTATTGGATTTTTATAGAGATATCGAAGTCTATAGTTGATAATATTTTCACTCGGCACTCGAGAGAGGGAGTGAATATTTTAGGATCTTGACTTATAAATAATATAACTGAACAAAGATTAATTGGCATGAAAAATACATAGAAGACAGCTAGGTGAAATCAGGATCCAGAATCTCTATCGTATTAGTTCCTCATATCTAAATATTTGTATATTTTATTTAATTATTAAAATCTTTATCATTTATTTTCTAAATAAAGTTAGGATTATAAATTGTGTAGTACTTAGTGCGAGTTAACGCAATCCCTGTGGGTTCGACACTCTTCACTGATTTATACTAAAACTTGACACCGTACACTTGCGGTACGATATAAAAATATCACAACAAGTTTTTGTCTCTTCTTATCAGGGCTGGGCCGATTTCGATTCTACTCGAAATTGATTGGAATTTAATCGATTTTTCGGATTTGAAATTGGAACTGAATAGAAAATATAAGAATCAAATTTAAACAGTTCAGTTCCGGTTATGTCATGGACGGAATCGGAACCGAACCGAAACTTATTTTGGAAATCGAATTTAGAACCAATTCGACACCAAATTAAAATCCAATTTAAATCTAGTTTCATAACCAGTTTTAAAATCTATTTTAAACCCAATTTCATAACCAATTTTAAAACCTAATTTAAACTCAATTTCATAATCCAAATTAAAATCTAATTTAAACTCAATTTCATAACTCAATCAAAACTCAATTTAAACTTAGACACTTCCTACAAGAATATTATGTATTGAGTCAAAAATATTATGCAATATGCAGTTTATATGATTTTATTTATTTATGTTTGATTTCGGTATGAACCCAGTTTTATTTGATAATCTACTGTGGGTTTTATGTGTTCATATTATAATTTATGAGTACTTAGTTTATGATTATGAATGTAATTGTGATTTTTTTTTTTTTTTTTTTTTTTTTTTTTTTTTTTTTTTTTTTTACCAACGACAATAAAGAGGAATTTTTCAAACATATCACAAGAATGTAACAAAAACTAGTCAAACATATAACAATAATCTGGCTGTGATTTATTTATTGGAGAAGGTTTCAAAAACTGGAAGAAAAAAGAAGAATTGTTAATTATTCATGTAGGAGGTCCTCCTAGTTCTCATAATGTAACTGTACGTTGCTAAATGTTATGCCTTGATGAATGAAAAATCCAATACGTTCGAACATGCATTCTGACCAAGTTCAAACTGAATACAAGATTAGAGATTAATGGCAATTTGTTAAATGTGTTCGCAATTTGTTAAAGTATGCTATTTCATTTCGTGATCACGATGAGCTTATAGAATCAAGGAGGTCAGGTAATTAATATTGATGCAATCGTTTTGCAGAAAATGCTCCTCAGAATAATATGTTAAGAGCTTCAGATATCCAAAAGGATATTGTAAGTGCATGTGCACTTGAGACTATCAAACTAATCCTTAATGAACTTGGTGATTCATGTTTTTTCAATTTTGATTGATGAATCACGTGATATTTCAGTCATTGAGCAATTTGTAGTTGTGATTAGATATGTAAATGATAAAGACATTGTTGTTGAACACTTTTAAGGTCTTGAGCATGTTACTCATACAAATGCCTCTAGTCTTAAAGATGCAATTGATGCATTATTTTCAAGATATGGATTAAGTATATCCAAATTGCATGGTAAAGGTTATGACGGAGTTAGAAATATGCAAGGTGAGTTTAATTAATGGTCTTAAAGCTCTTATTTTGAGAGAAAATCCATATGCATATTATGTTCATTGTTTTGCTCATCAATTACAACTAGCTCTTGTTAGTTTGGCAAAAAATATTCATGAAATTGCTGATATTTTCAATTATTGTAATAAAATGCTTAATATTTTGTTAGATCATCATGTAAGTGTCGAGATTTACTTAAGGAGAAATAAGCTGAGAAGATGATTGAGGCACTTGAATTGGGGGGAAAATTGAAGCACGAGGCTTTAGTTGAACGTTTGACAACTTTTCCCTTTTTCTATCTCATATTGATGAAGAAGTTATTAGGAAATTGATGCAGTCTTTGCAAAGAAAAGATCAAGAGATTGTAAATGTAATACATTAGTTAAACTATAGTCAAACGTCAACTCCAATCAATTATGGATAATGGATGAGACTATCTGCTTGATGATGCATCCACATTTTGTGTTAAACATGGAATTGAAATGCCTATCCTGGATGATATGTTTATGAATCGAGGGCAAGTGAGACGTAATGTAGAAAATTCAAACTTGCCTCACTATATGATTGATGTATTTTTCATTACTGTTGATAGGTTACTTTATGAATTGGATTTTTTGTTTCACGGAATCAACTACTGAGTGCTTATATGTTTGGCATGCTTAAGTCCTAATAACTTATTTTCTCAGTTTGATAAAAAAAGTTATTACACTTAGCTGAATTTTATCCAATAGATTTCTTAGCATTTGATATTTTCAGACTTGATCAGCAACTTGAGAATTACATTTTTGATATGTGTGATAAAGATAATAGAGAACTTTCACAATTGAATGGAATTAGTGAACTTACAGTAATAATGGTGGAACTGGAAGACACAAAATATATCCATTAGTTTACAAGATTTTGACTTTAGTATTGATTCTTCCAAATGCTACGGTAACAGTTAAAAGGACATTCTCTACTACGGGTATTATTAAAAATCGATTATGCAATCAGATAGGTGATGATGTGTTAGTGTCCTAGACATGCCATGACATTTCTAAGTGTGATTCGTGTGTGAATAAATCTAAAATAGTTGCGGAGGACTTACATTAATCGGTAGAGAAGTTTGAAACTTTCATGGATGTAGAAGCTCCAAGCTTAATCGTTGAGTTCTAAACTCAATGGTGAGTTTCCCTATCACCTCACAAGACTCCTTTAAGTGCTAGCTTGTTTGATTTTTGAAGCAAAATCAATGGAGGAGATGAAGCATGCTCACGACAATGAGGGGAGAAGAGAGAGTTTTTGGTTTTTGATATTTTGTTTTCTAAAAACAATTACACAAGTTGACTTTTCCAAAAATGTGTATATGCTTTTCCAAAAAGCTAAACAAAGGCAAAGTGTGTTGGAGGTAAAAGTCATTAAATGCTCACAACCACTTCCATCACTCATGTAGACATTTGATGTAAGTTGGGGGGCCCCACCACTTAAATTCAAAATTCAAGTGAGCTTGCTCACACACTTCGGGCTCGGGTTCGTTTAATCCGATTAAACAAATTTTCCGTCGCGACGTAATTAAATCTAATTCAATAAATATAATGCCTAGCAAAATATTATGAAAGTCGCTTGCGAATTAATTCTAAATTAATTCGTTCGCCCGAATTAAAATCCAATTTTAATTTCGCATTGAAATCTGATTTCAATTAATATATCCAATATATTATTTAATCGATTTATTCCAAATTAATCGTTTTTCTCTCTTCTATTCGAATTTTATCCCAGATAAATTCTTGCCGTAATTAATCCCAGATTAATTTTCTCTCTCTCATAATTAATCCTAGATTAATTCTGTTCGAGTCAAATATCATCGGTGAATCTTTGGGAAGTGACCCAAGAGATCCCTGGATATGTTGGCAGTAAATCCGGTTGTCGGACTATCCTAACACGTGCGTACCCCGTACCACGTTCTTACCGATTTACAAGACATGGTTGGCTTCTAGAAAAGCACCGTGCCTACCCAATTCTCCAGAAATATTCAACGAAGAATATATAATCTTTTTCAGGCGTAGTATATAAAATATTGCGTATTACGATCCAGTATCGGATGTCACATGCTAGGCCTGGGGCTGGAATTGTGTCTGCCCCGTACGAAGCATATATCGGATCACTAAAACTAGTCTCTGTAATCGGATAATCATGACCTAGTCATATTATCCCGATAGCTGCAGCATTTAAGAGTATTAGTTCTGTATCCATGCATGATCATCATCTCCATATAACCGAAGTCATACTTCCATCTTGACATCACACCCAATACACTACGATTCTCATTATACCTAGAAGAGGCGTACACAGAACATGTTAAAGCTCCGGACGATCAAAACCAAAGTATACTGATTGTCGCAAGTATTAGCGATGCAAGTCTCAGGTTAAGACCACATACACCTACCCTGATTCGGATTCCCATAGACACATAGTCATACTACCAATGGGACTCTGAGGGGTCTATCCAGAGCGAAGCTGTTCTCGGTCCAACGGCTAACAGAACCTCCCATCACACTTGCATAAGTATCCAATACTTAAATATATGAGAACTATGCCGTTAAGCTTCCATAACGCGCACAAGTGTAATACTAGCCTATTCCGCATTATCGATGTCCAGTCTCGATAATACTACGACTAGGGATATTTAATTATCAACCTTCCGTGGATTATATTGTCTCATATCTTATTAATCTGGTACTAATCATATGGACTTTTATCATTTATATATCAAAGTAATCCAATTACAAAATGATAAAAGAACAATTTATTTTGTCACATAGTTAATTTGTACAAAGAACCCCATGTCTTTTACAAATAGTGATGCTATGGGTCATAATTGTCCAACAATCTCCCCATTGGCCTATAGCCAATCACTCAAGTGTCCAACACTTGAACTATGTACGGGTCGCTCAAACTTTTGCTGAGATATCGCTTTCGTCAGCAGATCTGGAAGGTTATCATCTAAAACGATCTTTTCGATCTTGATATCGCCACGATGTATGATCTCACGAATCAGATGGAAACGTCGAAGTACATACTTGGATCATTGATGAGACCGTAATTCCTTAGCTCGTGTTGTATCCCAGCTCAGTTACTAACAGAACTACTCCTAATCCAATTAGGAATCTTATAGATCCAAAATGCTTCTTTTGCTGCCTCAGCCGCAACAATGTATTTTGCTTTTATTGTTGAAACGGCAACAGTATCTTGCTTGGAAGATTTCCAGCTCACCGTTCCATTGTTCAAACAAAATATATACCCTTATTGTGACTTACAGTCGTCTTTATCGGTTTGGAAACTTACATCGGTGAACCCAGTCACCTCAAGTTCTCCATCTCATAAACTAAGAAAGCATACTTAGTTCGTCTAAGATACTAAAGGATGTTCTTAACATCAATCCAGTGACCATCACTTGGATTGGCCTGATAGTGACTACGGATGCTCAAAGCATATGAGACATCAGGTCGCGTATATGTTATGGCATACTGTAGACAACAGAACCTGGGCGACGCTTTTCTAGGCTCGCGGCCTATTTGAGAATACGAAATAACATGGAGTCGCCACCCGGTGTGAACCGGGACAAAGATTTAAGGCCGCACTCACCCCTCGCAAGGGAAGACCTCAAACCGTTGGGTTCGGAATGGTCCCTTACTTATGTCATTGTGATGATATAATTTGTGCACTAATCAACCGCATCTATCCAATAATCATGCTCAAGGGTATTTAGATCTAACATGCTTTTATCCAAATAATTCCACGCAATGTAACACAACAAGCATATTAAACCATTAAATCAACATGTATGAATCATTACCCAAACGCATCATAAACTAAGAACATGCATAGTGAACGACCTAAACATGCTTTAACGAACAAATAACAAACTAAATTAAACCATGCTTCAAATAATAAACAAATAACCTAAAGACTATAACATGCTCAAATACAAGTTTGGATGGGACAAAACATATGTCTCCTAAGTGGTACGTGGCGTTGTATCCCGAGTACAAACCGCACTACCGTCTATTCGGATTCGGCTACGGAATTTACGTCCGAGTTTCCATCCTATATACCACAAAAGGGAACACATGTCCCGCCCATCCAACAATCAAATCATGCCTCAAACGACTCTCATCCAATTATATATCAAAGTAAAATAAGATAAAGAATAAAGAAGATAGGTAAAGGTACCCTCAGGTCTAACCTCTTTTGTCGATCTTTGGAAGCGCGTTCCAAGTCCGTTGGAAGGGCGAATGATCCAGAACCTTTCCAAATTATTTGCTCACTGTTTTCCTTGTTGTTTTGATGCTTGGGCTGCTGTTTTACCTTCGTTTCACCGCCGTTTGTTCGCTGCGTTTCAGGTCGCTGTTTCGGGCTTTTAGTGGACTGTTTTGGGTGATTTTGGTGGCTTAGGGAGGTGCGTTTGTAAAGATTTCTTGGGGAAACTTTTTGGGGATTTTTGGGATGGTTTCTAGATGATTTTAGGACTGTGTTGGAGGTTAAAGTCGCAACAAATACTGACCAGAACAGGGGACGAAATTGTGCAGTGGAGCGTTTTCAGGGGCCGTTTTTGGCGCTGTTTTGGAGCTGCTTTGGGGAGTCTTTTTGCGGCACTTCAGGGCTGGAAACAAGGTTTATTTTAGGGTGTTTTAGGGCTGTGAATGGTGGCTGGAAGTCGGCTAAGGAGGGCTAAGAAAGGGCTTGGTCGTGAGTTGTCTTGGTGAAGGGTGGTGGATGGTGATATGCGGCCTTGGGATGGATTTTTCTTCTGGGATGCGGCAATGAGGGTTCTTGGAGGGGCTTTGGACATGTAAAGAGGGCTTCACAAGTTGCTTGAGGGATGTGTATGAGCTAGCGTTGTGTATGGGGGCAAAGGTCTCTTTTTATAGACAAAGGGAAAAGACTTTCCTTTTTAGATTAGGAAGGAATCTCCTAATTGGTTTCTAATAAGGAATGCATCTCCTAATTAGGATTTGGGATTGGATTTGATTTGGTAATGATTTTATTTATTTAGGCAAGGATTAATCAATACTTAAACATGTGATTAATGTGCAATTTACCTAAATAAGGCACTAATGGGCGTGAATCATGACCAATGGGCATAGGCTTGGTTTGACTTGGGTTGACTTGGGTTGACTTGGGTATTTGGGCTTGGTTTGGGTTAGGTAGGTGATCTATGGGAGTGTTGGGCCTAAGATAAGCTTAGAAACGGAGGTATAACAAGCAACCGAAGTGAAACAACTCGGAGAAATTCATCAAAAATTATATTTTCCAACTTTACCCTTCCAACGTTCTTTTCCCGCGACTTTCATGACTAAGAGGGAGTTGTCTCCATATAAGACTCCTTATCGGGTGTTATGCAAAAATGCAATGTCTACATATACATGATTGATCCGACTATAGAAGCGAACGGGATCCAATTCATTGCATCTCTCTCATCTTTAGTTTCAGGACACATGTCCTTAGATAGAGAGACACCAAGTTATACTGGAAGCAGTCCCTCTTGGACTGATCTATGTTGAATCTCTTCAACACTTTGTCAATGTACGAGTTCTCGGAGAGTGCCAACAACTTTTAGATCTATCCCAGTAGATCCTTATTCCTAGAATAAAGGTTGCCTCTCCCAAGAATTTCATGGAGAATTTTAATGAAAACCAAGCTTTCACCGATTTTAGTATGGGAATGTCATTGCTAAGAAGCAATACATCATCAACGTATAGGACAATCAATGTCAGTGCGCTCCCACTAACCTTCTTATATACACAAGAATCATCATCGTTTTGAATGAAACCATATACCATTATGATCTTATCAAAACATTGGTTCCAAGAATGTAATGCTTGCTTCAATCCATAAATGGATCGATTTAACTTGCAAACCTTGTTTGCATGTTTTGGCACGACAAAACCTTCAGGGTGTTGTATATAAACATCCTCCAAAAGATTTCCGTTAAGGAAAGTGGTTATGATGTCCATCTACCATATTTCATAATCGAAATATGCAGCTTTAGCAAGCATCATCCGAATGGATTTAATCATGGGAACAGGTAAAAGGTTTTGTCGTAATCGACACCATATTGATGACGATACCTTTTCGCTACAAGCCTAGTTTTGTACGTTTGTTTGTTGCCATTCATGTCTGTCTTCACCATGAAGACCCATTTGCTATCAATAGGCACAATGCCTTATGATACATCAACCAGTGTCCAAACTGTTAGTGTTGGTGCTCAGAGCGCCAATCCGGATCATATTTATGTCTGATTCATGAATATGAGCAATACCTTTTTCCATAATATTACTATTTTTAAATGGTAGCACCTCTTGTCTTTTATATACGTATTCGATCTAATTTCGATTAGATTGAAACTAAATATGATTTAGTGATATGTATATATATTAGACAAATACCTTAGGATTTACAACGTAGTGCGCAGTTACAACATAATTTGTAATTGACATTGGGAAATGTCATTATAAGTTGTATATCCTTAAATTAAGTTCCTGGTCAAGATTTACTGACACGGGTCGGTTAGTAAAATTCCACTGAGACCAGTACATGTCGTATATCGGACTTGGTCCGATGGTTTATCGCAATGAACCATGAGTCTTGGGAGACTCGTATAGACGTGTAGATGTTTATTTGATAAACATTGAACGACTCACCGAAGATTTCCTAATAAATGGTACACCAACGTCAATAGGAATCTTCTCGGGTTGAGTAGCATAATGATTCTTTGACTTGAGATACCACTGTGGATATATGAGTTATCCTCCACACTTAGATGGCAGTCACGTCACCGATCTATTTAGATCAGACCTCCGCCTGTTCGTTGGGTGTGGACTCATGCTCATGATATCCTGTGTCTATCAAGAAAGGATCCGTCAGTTCTGTGTACAGAGCATAGGTAGTCCAAATGTGATTAGCAATCTGTTAAATCTATGGCCATAGTAAACTTCGAAAATGAGTTTCGAATGTTATTTAGAGATTGTTATGGATAAGACGACGAGATTATTCCTATAGAGATTTGACGTTCATATCTATATCTCTGGGATAATCCGGATACCTGTGACGGAGGGATTATACGTATGCAGTGACCTCGACCTGTATGATTCGGCGAGTTTATCTGTGGTCGTCATAATTTACGGATGGGTAAATTATGGACACGAAATTGGATTTCGTGACGGATATGCTTGAATCTAGAGAGTCTCACTAATGAAATATACTCGTAGAGCACTAGGGCAACTGTTATGAATAATACTGATTATTTATAACTCGTTTAACGGTTAAACGAAAAATACATGCAATCGGGACCTGATCGTCATTCTTGAATTGATGTGTATTTGTATTTATTGTTTGATATTATTCAATACACAGTAATTAAATATCAAATTGTGATATTTAACATGTATCATTAATATATGTATTTGAGATATTTAATGTAAATATAATACATATATTTGAGATATTTATATTTATTATTTATTTATTTAATTGTTAAATAATTAATTAATTAATATTACAGATATCTTTGTAATGATTTATGCTTTATTAAAGTTGGAAATGGCTTGATACCATTGGAACACATTTTGATTTACTTTATTGAAGTTAAAGTGTTAACTTTATTAACTAAAATGTGGACTAATGAAAATTGAACAAAAAATCAATAATTGTTATTATTTTTGTTGTCAATTTCGGCCATGAGGGAAATTAATTAACAAAATTATTTTGTTTTTCATTTTCAATCACTTACACAAGTTTTAAAAATATTTACAAAGAAAATTTTGAGAAAAAAATGAAGGAAAAATGGAAAAACTCAATCAAAGCTTGGAATTTGTAAGTTTTTCTTAACTTTCTTCAAGTAGGAAATTGTTTCCATGTATCTAGGCTTCAATTTGTGATGCTTAGAATTTTCTCTACTCTTTTATGTATGTAATTACATGGTTGTAAACTTGTTGGAAAGATTATGCATGTGTGTATGAACAAAGTATGCTTATAAATGGTTATTAAGCATTCTTTTGATTAATTAGTAATCATATTGCCATTCTAGAGTTGCTTAGCCATTCATAAATGACCTAGAATTGTTCTTGAGTTGTTTCATGATGGTGAGACTTGATTTGTGTGGTATTGGATTGATTAAAGTGTTGAATTTAATCAATTTAGTGTAAATTGAACAATTTGAGTAATTTGAGAAATTAGGGTTCTTAACTTAATCCAATTTGGGGATTTTCATATATGTTGTATATTCTGATGTATATTTGGTGTGTATAAAATTTGGGATTGATTGATTTGATCTTGACATGTTTTGAACATGTGGGGCCAAATCGTAATTAATGACAAATTGAGACCCTCTCGGCAACTGGAGAAATTGAGGGGTTTGAGTTGAAAATTATGTTTTCATGTTTTGAACATGTTAATAATATTTTAGAACTGATTTGGAATCATCCAAAATTGTTTTTGACAATTTAGGACTAAAATATAAAATTTACAAAGTATAGGGGCTTTTCAGCAATTAATGATAAATCTGATTTTTCAGATAAAAATTCAGTTTTTTATTGATTGAGTAATTAGAATAAATTGGTTTATTTTAATTCCCCAAGAAAAATATTTATCGGAAATTATTTCGAAATAAAAATACGCGAAAACGGCGAAAAACGGCGTTACCGGGTAACGGTAGCCCAAACAGTGAACTGGTCATTGTTCGGGCAGCCTACGTACTATCTAAATGTTTTAGGGGCTGACCTGGGCAGTCCCATGAGCATTGGATGGCCGGTTCGGCCGGAAACGCGTTTTATGCTATTTGAAAAAAAAATGTTTTCGTAAAAGTTTCGCAGAGTTTCAATATTATTTATGGCGTTATATGATATCGAATAAATATGTTAAGGTGAAATATGAATGAATTATTAATATTTGATATTGAATAATTTATTCTAAGTTTAAAAATTTTAAACTACGATTTCACCCGAACAGCGCTTCTTCCGCTGCGCCTCCCTGATTTGACTCCAACAAAAATGGTATCAGAGCGAGTCTGATCCTGAGACACCGATATGATTAGCCCTTTAAAATTCAATGTTTAATTTAATCATTACTTAATACATGCATGTGTTTATTTAATTTGATTAAATAAAGTAAATACATCTTTTGTTGAAAAATCCCGTTTCAATAAGGTTTTAAGAAGGTGACTAGTATTAGGAATACTTGTTTCTTCGTCCGCCTTGTCAATACAGATGTAAATGTTTTCATGATTCTATGGCTGTAACGTGCCAAAGCTGTGCAGTCATGGTTGAAGGTAGTTCATTTGCGCCGTAGAACTTATATGATAAGAGAAATTCAAGTGAAAGTGGAAATCCTAAACGTGCCAAAGCTGTCAGGACTACATCGGTAGCTTGAGTTTGTCATTGACAAGTTTAACCTTGATACGCCTCATTGTGAACGTGCCAAAGCTGTCATAACGAGAAACGATCAGGACCAAACCCAGGAGTCACAGTGAGTGTGATTGACAATGAGTTGTCTACCTAATGAATATACGTAGGCGAGAACGTGTCAAAGCTGTGAGTCGAAATATATTCATGGGGTCCACTTCCCATTATGGAATTCAATTTAATTATTGAATTTTCGTTTCCGTTGGGGATTACGGTATTACGTAAAGTAGTGGGAGGCACTGCTAGGTTAAAAATCCTTAACTTATGCGGTGTGTGAAATTATGTAAATTGTCGCTCATGTTGTTCCTTATTCTATTTGTTTGATAGAATTAAACTTTTATCCACTGCATGCATATTATATATGTTTTCTGACTTCAATTATGGTTGCAGATTTCTAGAATAGGTTCTAGATTAGAATAGATAATGATATAATCCTTCTAGACTGAATAATTTCTTTGCAGTAAAGATTGACATGAATTAGTTCATGTCTCGAGATTCTTCACTGGCATTAAGAAAACCCCATTAGGTATTTGTTTATCAAATAATGACATTTCTTGGCTTCAGTGACATTCAGAGGTCACGTGTCAGACACTATTTGTTTTCGATTATTTGCAAATGTTGTAAATAATTTGAAAGTAAATAATAAAGCTAAAGAAAGAATATGCGTATAGTTGTGTATAGAAAATATTGATTTTCATAATACGACAACTGTAGATATTGGATATCAGATCTCCCGTCTAGTTATTTAAAATATTGTTGAATGATTGTTTCGATATTTGATATCAGAACTTGCGACTATTTGATAGTTACTTGTTCTTTGATAACAGTTGTTACATATTTTAAAATACTAGTAGTATCATTGACTAATAGATAAACATTAAGAAAAATATTCGGTTAAGTAAATAACTTAGAACATTATTTTATGACATTTTATCACTTAAGTATTGGATGCTTATACCATATGGTAAAGGACGGCCTGATATTAGATCACGCCACATATCCTTATCCATTTAACGAATATTGTATTCGGGAATGTGACTAAATCTCATTTAACCAATGACTCTCATTGGAACATGAAATTTATTAAATTGATACATTGGATGTATGTGATTTAATGAATTATAAATTGCTTAAGGTAGTTTTCTTTACTTCGTAACTTAGTCAATGAACTGTCGTGACTTAGTTACGTGTTTCGATGAAACACAGATAGAATATTTTGACTGGTTCAAAGATATTCCATCTGAAGTTATGAAAATTGTATCTTTAAAATTCATCGTGAATTTTTGAATTGTTCAAAGATGTTTGATACGATCAAACATATGAATTTATGGCAATTAGTTCTAAGGTTATTCGAAGAATATAATTCTTACATCAATATTATTCTTCCACGATTCCATATTGATGGAATGATTAATGGAAGAAATCGAATCTTATACGATTTGATTCGTTTGATATTGAGAGTTACCGAATTAGTTTCAATACTCTTGGGGATATGTTCCACTAATAATAACTCATCATTTTAATTAATGTTCCATTTGTTTCTACAGTTACATATATGATATTTATAAGTAGAAAATTTGAATCTTGAAATGTTTGAGGTTTGAATCTATCTTTTGTATAATTGTTATATAATTGATATTACTTGGGCCTCGGAGGTATGAGTAGAAGTTTATCATTTATTTTATTTAATAGAATATTGTATTCTATTTGATAGAATATTTTTTCTACGATCTCGAGTAATAAAATTATTTATTACTTAGTGTGTAACATTGGGTGTTGTCTATTGTAGAAAAGACTTGACTTATTGAAGTCAAATACGTGTGATAAACTATAAATTGAACTACATAATTAATAAGATGAAAATAACCTTTTATTAGTTCCATATAAGTGTATAGGATGTCGGAATCATTCGTAAAGTATTTGATACTTAATGGTTCTGTTGTTTTCTTATCGAAGAAAATTATCCTATAACTTATAGTGGGAACAATATTTGATATCGATTCCGGAAATTAGCATTAGACCATAGATCTAAGATTTTTCATAGCTTACTACGATCAAGTTTGGAACTTGATTGAGCTTTTATTATGAATCGTTCATAATATGTGGTTTACACAGCAAAAGCACAATGAGTTTATTAAAGGTTTGACCTTATAGTATGACAGTGAGAAAAGTTATACTCAACAATCTATTGTAGATTCTGAGGAAACTTGTCTCTAGTCGCACTGATTGAATAATTGAGATATGTTGGTTAATGATGATACTAAATTGTATATTTTAGCTAAAAGAATACAAAGTGGCGTTTCTGAATGGTTTCTTCAGATAAGAGATCCATTGTGATTTCTTAGTTTGAAGAGTTCGTTTTGGAATGGCCCTGGAGTTTGTATTATGCTAAGATTACAATTTAGTATATTAGCTTATAGAGCCTATTGTAGACTCGGATGAGCTTTCTGGAAATTTGTATTTTCTAATTTTGATATCAATCAGATTGTCTGATTTTACCAAAGCATAGAGAATACATATGGGATAGAAGGGTTAGTGGGAGCATACAAATTTCTTTCTAGTATTTTACATCATAATGACATTGTCATTATTAATGTAATAATGAGATGTTTATGAGGTAAAAAGTTTACCTCAGTCTTATTTTCTCCATGAAAGCAGTGAGAGTGGTCTCTATTATATTTGATATAAAGTTTTATATAACATATAAAACTAAGAGACTTGTGAGATACTGCTGGACGCAACAAGACTATCTGTGTGATATTAGTATAATTGTTTGACAGTTAGTGTGTGTCTTATGTATAGTATTCATCTTTAGTAAATGGTGGTTCCTTTTTCGAAAGAGATATTGATTAGAATGTCTAATCAATCTTAAACATCATAGGATGATGGCATAATGAATACTATATTGAGTGCGATTAGAGATATCAATTTAATCGTAATTGTTACGAGTTATTTTGATATCCTCTAGACCATAAGATGGTCATGAAACATATTCTTTATTATCTTTGAGATATTAAGAATGAGTTTCTTACTATGGAGAATGAATCTGCAACCATTAGGGTCAGATTAGTCTTGGGTCTAATTATGACGATAGACAGTCTACGTCATAAAGTGTCAGAAAGAAAAGATGCAGTGAGAGTGTCATGGGATTCTACTGTATGAGTAGAATTAATTGCCACTTATGAAATATTGACTTATGAAGTTTCATAGTGACCTCGTAGATTAGAAGTTTGTTATTAGAATTGTGTTTGCGGTTGTCTACATAGTATTTTGGATTTGATCCATAAATACTTAGACAACTTAGTAGCTGAAGCACAATATTGATATGGCATCTGAGTCATATCGATGTAGAACTTTGTTTCTACAAAAATATGAATGATGCATGCAAAGGAAAATAATTATGTTTGTTAGACAAACTCAATATGTCATAGCGAGCTTACTTGCTGTTACCTACCTCTTGAGCGCTAGGTGAGTTCTTGAGGGCCATGAGTATGTGATATACATTGGGATGTGTATATGATACCATGGATTGGCACTAGAGCAAGTGGGAGAAATTGTTAGGGTTGGTGCTCAGAGCGCCAATTCGGAACATATTTATGTCTGATTCATGAATATGAGCAATACATTTTTCCATAATATTACTATTTTTAAATGGTAGCACCTCTTGTCTTTTATATACATATTCGATCTAATTTCGATTAGATTGATTAGATTGAAACTAAATCTGATTTAGTGATATGTATATATATTAGACAAAGACCTTAGGATTTACAACGTAGTGCGCAGTTACAACATAATTTGTAATTGACATTGGGAAGTGTTATTATAAGTTATATATCCTTAAATTAAGTTCCTGGTCAAGATTTACTGACACGGGTCGGTTAGTAAAATTCCGCTGAGACCAGTACATGTCGTATATTGGACTTGGTCCGATGGTTTATCCCAATGAACCATGAGTCTTGGGAGACTCGTATAAACGTGTAGGTGTTTATTTGATAAACACTGAATGACTCACCGAAGATTTCCTAATAGATGGTACACCAACATCAATAGGAATCTTCTCGGGTTGAGTAGCATAGTGATTCTTTGACTTGAGATACAACTGTGGATATATGAGTTATCCTCCACACTTAGATGGCAGTCACGTCACCGATCTATTTAGATCAGACCTCCGCATGTGCGTTGGGTGTGGACTCATGCTCATGATATCCTGTGTGTATCAAGAAATGATCCGTCAGTTCTGTGTACAGAGCATAGGTAGTCCAAATGTGATTAGCAATCTGTTAAATCTATGGCCATAGTAAACTTCGAAAATGAGTTCCGAATGTTATTTAGAGATTGCTAATGGATACGTCGACGAGATTATTCCTATAGAGATTTAACGTTCATATTTATATCTCTGGGATAATTCGGATACCTGTGACGGATTGATTATACGTATGCAATGACCTCGACCTGTATGATTCGGCGAGTTTATCTATGGTCGTCATAATTTACGGATGGGTAAATTATGGACACGAAATTGGATTTCGTGACGGATATGCCTGAATCTAGAGAGTCTCACTAATGAAATATACTCGTAGAGCACTAGGGCAACTGTTATGAATAATACTGATTATTTATAACTCGTTTAACGGTAAAACGAAAAATACATGCAATCGGGACCTGATCGTCATTCCTGAATTGATGTGTATTTGTATTTAATATTTGATATTATTCAATACACATTAATTAAATATCAAATTGTGATATTTAACATATATCATTAATATATGTATTTGAGATATTTAATGTAAATATAATACATATATTTGAGATATTTATATTTATTATTTAATTATTTAATTGTTAAATAATTAATTAATTAATATTACAAATATCTTTGTAATGATTTATGCTTTATTAAAGTTGGAAATGGCTTGATACCATTGGAACACATTTTGATTTACTTTATTAAAGTTAAAGTGTTAACTTTATTAACTAAATTGTGGACTAATGAAAATTGAACAAAAAATCAATAATTGTTATTATTTTTGTTGTCAATTTCGGCCATGAGGGAAATTAATTAACAAAATTGTTTTGTTTTTCATTTTCAATCACTTACACAAGTTTTACAAATATTTACAAAGAAAAGTTTGAGAAAAAAGTGAAGGAAAATTGGAAAAACTCAATCAAAGCTTGGAATTTGTAAGTTTTTTTTAACTTTCTTCAAGTAGGAAATTGTTTCCATGTATCTAGGCTTCAATTTGTGATGTTTAGAATTTTCTCTACTCTTTTATGTATGTAATTACATGGTTTTAAACTTGTTGGAAAGATGTTGCATGTGTGTATGAACAAAGTATGCTTATAAATGGTTATTAAGCATTCTTTTGATTAATTAGTAATCATGTTGCCATTCTAGAGTTTCTTAGCCATTCATAAATGACCTAGAATTGTTCTTGAGTTGTTTCATGATGGTGAGACTTGATTGGTGTGGTATTGGATTGATTAAAGTGTTGAATTTTATCAATTTAGTGTAAATTGAACAATTGGAGTAATTTGAGAAATTAGGGTTCTTAACTTAATCCAATTTTGGGGATTTTCATATATGTTGTATATTCTGATGTATATTTGGTGTGTATAAAATTTGGGATTGATTGGATTTGATCTTGACATGTTTTGAACATGTGGGGCCAAATCGTAATTAATGACAAATTGAGACCCTCTCGGCAATTTGGAGAAATTGAGGGGTTTGAGTTGTAAATTATGTTTTCATGTTTTGAACATGTTAATAATCATTTTAGAACTTATTTGGAATCATTCAAAATTGTTTTTGACAATTTAGGACTAAAATATAAAATTTACAAAGTATATGGTCTTTTCGGCAATTAATGATAAATCTGATTTTTCAGATAAAAATTCAGTTTTTATTGATTGAGTAATTAGAATAAATTGGTTTATTTTAATTCCCCAAGAAAAATATTTATCGGAAATTGTTTCAAAGTAAAACTACGCGAAAACGGCGAAAAACGGTGTTACCTGGTAACGGTAGCCCAAACAGTGAACTGGTCATTGTTCGGGCAGCCTTCGTACTATCTAAATATTTTAGGGGCTGACCTGGGCAGTCCCATGAGCATTGGATGGCCGGTTCGGCCGGAAACGCATTTTATGCTATTTTGTGAAAAAAATGTTTTCGTAAAAGTTTCGCAGAGTTTCAATATTATTTATGTCGTTATATGATATCAAATAAATATGTTATGGTGAAATATGAATGAATTATTAATATTTGATATTGAATAATTTATTCTTAATTTTAAAAATTTTAAACTACGATTTCACCCGAACAACGCTTCTTCCGCTGCGCCTCCCTGATTTGACTCCAACACAAACTTGGTTGTTAAACATGGAATCCATTTCAGACTTCATGGCCTCTTGCCATAAAGCGAAGTTGATACCTTGTATCACTTCCTCATACGTAGCCGGCTCATTATCCTCAATAAGATTAATATCTACGTGAGGTGAGATCAGAAACCCATACCTCTTAGGTTATTTTCTGACTCTCTCTGATCTACGTGGTTCTTGTGTATTAGAAGATTGTGATACAGTCTCATCCCTGATGAACTGTTTGTGTTCCGTGAGGGATTCTGTGCCAGGAACAGTATCACTACGATTTTCATCGAGTTCTACTTTCCTCCCACTTACCACTGCGTTTAAGAATTCCTTTTCGAGGAAAACCGCATGGAGAGCAACAAATATTTTGTTCTCTTATGGGTTATAGAAATAATATCCTTTGGTTTCCCTACGATAACCAATTTACAAAATAGGCACTTATCCGATTTGGGTTTTAGTTTGGTACAATCCAAACGTTTAATATATGCCCAGCATCCCCAAATCTTCAGGAATGAGAAACCCAGTTTCTTTCCTGTCTATATTTCATATGGAGTATGTCCAACAGACTTTGACGGAACCTTATTCAAAATAATTATTGCACTGTTCAATGCATATCCCGTGAAGGAAATTTGTAGCCCAAGGCGACTCATTATTAACCTTACCATGTCCAACAAAGTTCGGTTTCTCCGTTCGGACACACAGTTGAATTGTGGTGTTCCTGGAGGAGTCCACTGTGAAAGAATAACATACTCTTTAAAGTAATCAAGAAACTTATTGCTTAAGTATTCTTCACCACGATCCGACCGTAATGTTTTAATACTTTTGCCGGTCTGTTTTTCTACTTCGTGTCGAAACTCTTTGAATTTATCAAAAATTTCCGACTTGTGTTTCATAAGATACACATAACCATAATGTGATGCAACATCCGTAAAGGTTACGAAGTATTCATAACTACCTATAGCCTAGCTAGACATGGGCCTACATATATCACCATGAACGAGGGCTTACAGCTCGGTGGCATGTACATCATTACCGCTAAAAGGTGTTTTAAGCACTTTGCCAAATAAATAAGATTTGCAGACGTCATATGAACTAGGATCAAATCTGTCCAAGTATCCACTATTCGAAAGTGTGGATATACGAGTTTTGTTAATGTGTCCTAGAAAATAATACCACATATAAGTTTCATCTGATTTATTCAGGTTGAGCCTTTTGTTTGTCATATTATATGTTTGAGATTCACTTACATTCAAAATATAAAGACCATTATTAACATATGATGTACATATCAAAATGTTATCTTTGTATACAAAACACCCAGTGTTCCATAATACAAAGGTATACCCGCAACGCGTTAAACAAAATACAGAGATGATGTTCCTAGTCAAACTAGGTATGAAATAACAGTCACCTAATGTAATTACATGCCTCAATGGCAGATACAAAACATAGGTCCCAACGGCCAAAACAGCGACTCTCGTCCCGTTTCCGACTCGTAGGTGATCTCATCTGAAGCCAGTATCCTGCTAATCAGCAGATCATGCACACCAGTACATATGTGAGTACCACATCCAGAATCAAAAATCCAATTTTTAAAACCAGTAGTGGACATGTTTATAACAAACATACCTGAAGCCGGAGCATTGCCCGTCTTCACTTCCTTCAACTCCGCCTTGTGCTCACGGCAGTCACGCTTCCAGTGAACCCGTTTGCCACAATGTAGGCAGAAGTCTTGGGATATGTCTTTATTCTTCCCAGAAAACTGTGATGATTTAGCCTTGCCATTCTTCTTCCTTTTCTTCACACCCCCAGAAGCTTTCGGCCAAGCCTTGGCCATCTGGCACGTCGAAGTAAGGTGCGTCTTGCGCTTCTTGCCCTTCAGAAGCTCTGGCTCTGCTTCTTTCAGCATTGCCAATAACTCTCCAAGAGTTTTCTCTTGGTTCATCATGTTATAGTTCATGACAAACCCGCCCCAGTATTCGGGCAGAGACTGTAAGATCAAATCTATGGAAGTCTCTGCCTCGAAGGTTATGCCCAGCTGACCTAGCTGTTCGATGTTAGCAATCATCTGCGACACATAGTGCTCGACAGATGTACCATCTGACATACACGAGCGAAAGAGCTTCTTTCTCAACTTATTCTTCTGAGATCTAAGATTAGACCTGTGAAGATCCTTTAATTTCAACATCATACTATAATGATCCAATCCTTTTGTTCTGACGATGAAATTGAGGAGTCATTGTGGAAAGCATTACGGATTGAGCGCTAAAGTTATCATCACGATGAGTCTTCCAAAACTCATGCTCTATTGTTTGCTCAACTCCGGGCTCAAGCCCGAGAGGTTTCTCTATGACATAGAGTAACTTCTTGGCTCCCAGGACTATCCTGAGATTCATCTCATAATCTGAAAAATTGGAGCCGTTAAAGAGATTATCGCCCATGATAATGTCCCTAACGTTAATATTTCCAACCATCTCGATTGCAATAGTCCAACTATTCAATCAATGATATCGGGTACCCTCAAAATATAATGGTTACTATAGTCCAACTATATAACCAACTACAAGTGGAGTAGTGTCTTATATATTCTAACTGTTCAAAGAAAGCAATAAAACAAATATTAGTCCAACTAATATATTTATAACGACAATAAATAAAATTAAAAGAGCGCGTTTAGCAAGTATTAAACGAAATTACAAATTTAATACTAGCCTCCTACTATTTTTCGGCGAGCCTCTAACCCTCTGTTGAGTACTCGGGAAACCCAGTTTCCTAGTGGGTTAGGATCCCGTTAAATAACACACAACCTTGACTTTGGCCAACAAGCTGTATGAAACTTAACTAGGTAGATGTTTAAGATCAATTGGATCCCATCCAATTCCTAGATCCGGTAGGTGGACCTTCAAGTTCAAGATATATATCCAATATATATTTCCTAACATTTTCCTCTGAATCAACTAAGCCTTGGCCTTGGCTTAACAAGCTTAATGATTCCAGTTAAGCGCGACCCATTGATAGTGGGAAAGCTTCGTAATCCACGTCGATGTACAAAAGTGACCTTGACTTTGGCCAACAAATCACAACTGCCCAAGACATGCGATATATAACAAAGCTTTCGTTGTTCAAACACATCCGCGATGGATAAAGATCTTGACTTTGGCCAACAAACCAATGCCAATCTTGGATCTTGAGAAAGAACCACTCAATGGAAGGAAAATGCTTAATATTTAATGAGGTTTTTTCACGTAAATTGGCAATCAATTTATTATCTTTGATTAGGTCTCATCATACACGCTTAAACATGCATTCTAAAAGCATAATAAGGCGCGAATAAAATTAATAATGATATGCGGATGGATATATAACAATTTGTTCCTAGAACAAATCTATCCATTTCCTCTCTCCCGCTAGCATTATTCATACTTCTACCCAATTACATAATACATTAAAGAAACCTCATTTACATTGAGGGGAATTGGTGAGAAGAGAAATACAAAGAGATAAGGAGGTGAAAGGCTGGACACGCAGGTCCAATTTCAAATAAGTATCATACTTAAAATAATTTCCAAAATTGCACTCACCCAACTAATATCCATCCGATATACATTATTCATACAAATACATCCAAGTATTCACACAAAGCATGTTGTCAATCAATCTAATCCAATTAATTAATCTTTGATTAATGACCATCCAATGTTCATACAACGATTTGATTTGCTTGAGTCCAACTCGTTTAAGAATAAATACTCAAAGTACGTATTCTTGAATTATATCGAACTACAATTTCAAATCCAATTTAAATTGTATTCGATACTAATTCATATTTAATTTCAAATTAAAAAATTACACTTATAATAGTGCCTTTTAGACTTGGATTCCAAATCCAATCTTAATAGGTCTCAAATGCTCAATTAGCATCCAATACTATTTAATTAAAGTCCAATGGGCTTTCAATTAATTTTTTAGTCATGGGCATTGGCCAATATGGATCAAACCCAAAATGCCAAGGCCCAAATAGGAATCTGTTGGGGTTGGTGCTCAGAGCGCCAATTCCCGGTTGTATTTCTTTGAGAATACTATTGTAAAACGTTATTATTATGAATAATATATGCAGTTTCTATAATATAATGTATCTTTAATATGGTAAAAACGTAATGACCTTAGAATGACTAGTCATGATGATGTTGCAAAAGTGTTGCAACTGACATTGAGTTGTATCATGACGTTGTCATTCTCAGACAGTTCCTGGTCAAGGTTTACACTACTTGGTCAGTAAAGTAAACCTGTTGAGACTGGTACATGTCGTATACCGAAATATATGATTCCAATGGTTTCTCAATGAACCATAAGTCTTGGAGACTAGTATAGACGTGTATGTGTTTATAGAGGATAAAAACTGAACCACTCACCGAAGATTCTTAATGGATGGTACACCAACGTCAATAAGAATCTTATCGGGTTGAGTAGCACTTGTGATTCTTTGACTTGAGATAACATTGTGGGCGCATGATACATCTTACATACTTAGATGGCAGTCACGTCACCGATCTATTTAGATCAGACATCCGCCTGTTCGTTGGGTGTGGATAGATCATCAGGGTGTCCTGTGTGTATCGAGATAGGATCTGTCAGTTTTGTGTACAGAACATAGGTACTCCATATGATTAGCAATCAGATAAAAAAACCATGGGCCCGTGGTACATTTTAGAAGTTAGTTCTAAATGTTCTTTTTGATATTGCTAATAGAGACGTCGACGGGATAATCCCCATCGAGATTTGACGTTTACATCTATATCTCTGGGATATATCTGGATACATGTGACATAGGAATTATACTTTTGCTATGACCTCGACCTGTATGATTCAGGAGTTTATCCGTGTTCGTCATAATTTAAGGGTGGATAAATCATGGACACGAAATTGGATTTCGTGACGGATATGCCTGAATCTATAGAGTCTCAATAATGAAATATACTCGTAGAGAACTGAGGCAATAATTATAAATAATATTGATTATTTATAAAGTCGTTTAAAAGTTAAACGAAATATACATGTGTAGGGACCTGATAGTCATTTCCTTAAATTTTGTGTATTTGCATTTAATGATGGATTAATTCAAATACACATTAATTAATTGTTAAATTGAGATATTTGACTAATATCATATATATATATATATATATTTAATATTTAATGTAAATATAATATATATATATATATTTAATATATTTGTATTTAATTAATTAATTAATTGTTAAATGATTAAATTAATTAAAGTATAGATATTTTAAAGTTATGATATTTTATTTAATGACTAAGTTGCTTTTGTTGACTTGCTTTATTACATTAAATGGTTTAATGATTAAAGTAACAAGTTGATAAAAGGCTTTAAATAAAACAATTGAAAAATATCATGATATTTTCTTTATACACAATTTTCGGCCAAAGCTTGGAAATGGAGTACAAATTGTTTTTTTTCCATTTAGGGTTTCATTAAGTCAAAACCTTTACCAAAAACTCCATTAAAAAGAAAGACAAAGAAGCTTGAGAAAAGAAAAGAAAAACAAAGAAAAAGCTTGGATTTAAGTAAGTATTTCCAACCTTCCATTAGAGAGAAAAATATTCCTCTTGTTGTGGGCTTCATCTTGTGATGTTCTTATGTTTTTATATTCTTTATTCTTTGTATTTTTGGAGGATGGAAATTTTGGATTGGGTTGAGCATGTATAAATGGTCATAGAATGTTACTAATGAGCTAGTAAGCTTTCTATTGATGGTTTGAGAAACTTGTTGCTAATCTAGAGTTATTGACCCACTCTTAAATGACCTAGATTTGTTCTATAGTTGTTTCATTGTGGTGAGGCTTGATTGGAATGGAAGAAACATGATTGAAGTGTTGGATTTTGCTAATTTGGTTTAATTTGTCCAATTTGATGAAATTGAAAAATTAGGGTTTAAGACCACTTCCAAATTTGGGTATTTTCATTTATGTTGTGGATTTGGATGTTTTTATGATACATATAAAATATTATGTTGATTGGATATCATCTTGATATGTTTTGAACATGTGAAGTACAAAATGCACATTTTTTGAGGCTCATGGCCTTGATGAAGATTTTGGAAATTTTTGTTGCAATTTGTATTTCAATGTCTATGACATGTTAAATTCATATTAGTAATGATTTACAATCATCCAAAATTGTTTTGAACAATTTCGGACTAAAATGAATAAAATGCAAAGTTTTGGGGCAATTAGGTAATTACCTAGAAATATGATTTCTTGTGTAATATTTCATAATTTGAGAATTGGGTAATTAAATAAATAAGTTTATTTAATTAATTCAAGAAAAAGTTTTGAAATCAGAAAATTTGATTTTCCACCGTTTCCGCTCTGTTAACGGATATTGCCCCTAAAATCCCAACAAAATGGTATCAGAGCGAGTCTGATTCTAGGCCCCCTAAAATGATTAGCTGTTTGATTCAATGTTTAATCATGTTTTTAACTTTATACATGCATGTTTTGATCTAATTTGATTAGATTTATGGTGTATGATACTTAGCGGAAAATCCCTAATTAATAAGGTTTAAATGTAATTATGTATTTGATGCATGTTATATGGTCTGTCTTGTCAATACGGTTTATGAATATCTCTCCGTGACTACATCCGAGACCGTGCCTCTGCTGTGAGGGTGTAGCCGATAGAGATTTATTTATACCGGATGTATGTCAGATACTAGATAAATTCAAGCGAAAGCGCTATCCTGAACGTGCCCTAGCTGTCAGGGTTACGCAAGTAGCTTGAGTTTATCATTGACGAGTTTAACCTTGGTATGTCTCCTTGTTGGCCTGCCTTAGCAGTCACAACGAGAAACGACCAGGATCGGAAACCAATGAGTCACTAGTGAGTGATTGACAAATGAGTTGTCTACCTGATGAATATACGTACTCGAGACCGTGCCTCTGCTGTGAGCTGAAATATATTCACGGGATCCACTTTTCACTATTAGTATTTAATTTAATTATTAAATCTTTGTATTCTGTTGGGGATTACAGTATTACATGATTTAGTGAGAGGGGCATTTTTAGATTAAAAACCATGATCTAGTTTATGCTTATGATATTATATGAAACTGCTTATTTTCTGCTAACCGTTTTTCATGATCTATATGATAGATTTGTGATGGCGGCACCATCCACTAATCAGTTTGCGCGTATGCTTGATGCGAACAAACTCAAGGGCGCTGATAACTTCACCGACTGGGATTTGGATTTGAGGATTGTCCTCGACTCCGAGAATTTGGGATATGTTCTTGAGGGTCCACTGCCCCTTGCTGTGGCAGAGGACGCTACACCAGAAGAACATGAAGTCTTCCAAGCTGGGAAAGATGATGATTTAAAAGTTAAATCATACATCTCAAGTTCGCTTTCACCGGGACTCAAGAAACAATATTATGACATGTCATATGCGTATAGTATGATGACTCGATTAAGACAATCGTTTGAGAACCAAGAACAAGTTGTTGTTCATAAGGTCACAATGGAACTGTTCCATGCGCGATTGGATGAGGGGCAAGCTGTTAGCCCGCATGTTCTTCAGATGATCGATTTGATCGATCAATTGAGGCAACATAATCTCATTCTGAACGACATTCTCGGTAGGAGTGTCATTCTTGGTTCACTCTCAGCTTCTTATCGCTAGTTCTTGATGTACTTCAACATGAATGGGATTATCTGTACCTACCAAGAGCTGCATAGGATGTTGCTCATGGCGAAATAGGACCTCAAGAAGGGAGTACCGACTCGCCCTCCCAGACCTACTTCACTTTCTGCTTCTTCCCAGACTTGGTCAAAGGGAAAGAAGAAGAAAGGGAAGAAGAAGAAGGGTCTCGGTCCTCAACCATAGGCAAAGATAGAAAAGCCCAAGAGGGCTTCTGAAGACAAATGCCATCACTGCAGCAAAGTTGGGCACTGGAAAAGGAACTGTCCTGACTACATTGCCCAGCTGAGGAGGGAGAGAGCATCGACATCATGTACATTTATTTCTCCAGTTATTGATATATATTTGGCTTGTGAAGCCGTTACATCCAGCTGGATTTTAGATTCCGCTTGTCCCATTCACATTTGCAATTCGTTGTAGGTGTTGAAGGAAAGTATGAGACTGAAGCCTGGAGAGATATAGTTGCAATTCGGGAGTGGAGACTC
>SKCR01020197.1:0-35309 GCA_019454045.1 Zanthoxylum bungeanum | reverse complement strand
TAGCCACGTTATGCGAAAGTGTAAATCTGTTGGGCCTTTTTCAATTGGGACAAGTTTACACCTCGCAATTGTATGATTGAATGCTTTAAAATGATAAAGGGCCAACTTGTATGAAAACCTCGATGGGCTTAGAAAGTCAAAACGTGATCCAAAATATGCTAGAAGCATGAGTTCGATATCCGCACTGGCTTTCATCCGGAAAGGATACGCCTTGTTACGACATATTTGTATACTTTTGGACGCTTCTAAGTTCATCCCACGACCACGGTTGCCGAAAGCCCAATTCGTCGTTTCTAGACAATGGCATGTTCCCATAATCGGCTTAGTCCATGTGGAAAATGGGCGGTCTTTATCTTTTACCGATGGAAAGGGACCGAGGTAGCCAAGGTTCACCCCGTAGCATAGGAGAGAAGGAGACGATTTTGTGTACCCCATATTAACATAAAAATACCTAGGGCATAAATAACATAGGCACAGACATACACGAGTGGGGAGGAATAAGGTCAGAATGATATATTCTGTTTTGATAACCACATGCATCTCATGCATACACGCATTATGCTAACCCCTTGTCTTAAAAGCCATCATAGATATCCGTTGGTTAGAAAAGAAAGACTTGTCAATAAGAGTTTAGCAAACCTGTATGTCGGGGAAAAAGAAACCGAGAAACAGAAAACTTTATGGCAATGATAGAAAGACTATTGGGGGGCCTTCAGAAAAAAAAAGAGAGAAAAAAAGAAGGAAAAAAAAGAGAGAAAAAAAAGATTTTTTTTTTTGTTCTTAGTCCTTAATAATTAGGCATAAGTCCAATGATGAAATCGTTTGCTTTGGGAGAAATCTTAGAAACGATAAACTCTTGATGTGCTTTTATCAGATACTTTGAGTAATTGATCTATGTTAGACTCGTAAGCACTTGATTATGGTTCTTAGCAGTGAAAACCTGAGTAGTTAGCAAAGTGACTAGTTGAAGAAATTGCAGGTCGGTGAATGACCGTTCGCCTAAATATCTATCCTGATTTGCTTGTGTTATGATGTGCGGTATGGTTGAAAATAAAAGAAAAGTCTCTAAGGAAAAGAATTAAACCACCTATAACCGATAAGCGTGAAGCTACCCATGGGCAAGTATTAGGACCACTATGAGGAGAAATACTACCTTAAATGGTAGGTGTGTTGAAAAAAAAAGAAAAAAAAAAAAGAAGAAGAAGAAGAAGTTCAAAACGAAAAGAAAAAGAGAGAGACAAAAGAGAAATAGAACCATACCACATTGAGCACATAAAAGCAACTGCAGGCATAATTGAGACATCTAGGTTGGTTTGACCCATCGATCCCAATTTTTTGATGAAATCATCGAGTTGGCTTACCTGGGGATGAATGTGCAAAGGAACCTTTGCACACACACACTTTGAGTCTGGCTTAGATCATTTATTCAAAGACTTAGATTTGAGTTGCATTGAATGTTTTGAAGGTTCTATGGTTTCAATATTGGGCATTCTTTGAGGGAAATAATATGTGTAACTATTGGGACTATTTCGTAGCTTGTAATATAGCATGTTGATATGGAATGCCCCACCATGTGGTTCATCTTGACCAAGTGCAAACAACGGATAACAGAAAGCCAAACCAAGACTGGGGGCGGCCAATCTACCACCTCGCGAATAAGGGACATAATGGAATCTTGAGTCATGGGATCAAAGAAAACTGAGCAATCACCTGAAGAGAACTGGCAAAAGGAAACTGTAAGCATGCTAGGGGGGATAAAAAACTTTTGATGGCAAGGGGCGCCGAGGAGCAAAAAGAAGGCCTAACCCATCGGAATAGGAAACATATTCATGCATGCATGCATACACGTCATATACACGCAATTTTGGTATTGTTTTTGTTCACAGGTTTAAAGAAAATGAAAAAAATGACAAATACGAGCAAGCCGGGAATGGCAACACACATCATCACCAGTTTCGGGAATGAATCCCAGGGTCGAGGCCCACATTATCAGCAGTTTCGGGAATGAATCCCAGGGTCGAGGCCCACACTGTCAGCAGTTTCGGGAATGAATCCGAGGGTCGAGGCCCACACTGTCAGCAGTTTCGGGAATGAATCCAAGGTCGAGGCCCACATTATCAGCAGTTTCGGGAATGAATCCAGGGTCGAGGCCCACATTATCACCAGCTTCGGGAATGAATCCCAGGGTCGAGGCCCACATTATCAGCAGTTTCAGGAATGAATCCCAGGGTCGAGGCCCACACTGTCAGCAGTTTCGGGAATGAATCCGAGGGTCGAGGCCCACACTGTCAGCAGTTTCGGGAATGAATCCCAGGGTCGAGGCCCATATTATCAGCAGTTTCGGGAATGAATCCCAGGGTCGAGGCCAACATTATCAGCAGTTTTGGGAATGAATCCCAAGGTCGAGGCTCACATTATCAGCAGCTTCGGGAATGAATCCCAGGGTCGAGGCCCACATTATCAGCAATTTCGGGAATGAATCCCAAGGTCCATGCCCACATCATCAGCAGTATTGGGAATGAATCCCAGAGTCGAGGCCCACATTGTCAGCAGTTTCGGGAATGAATCCCAGGATCGAGGCCCATATTATTAGCAGTTTCGGGAACGAATCCCAGGGTCGAGGCCCATATTGTTAGCAGTTTCGGGAATGAATCCCAGGGTCGAGGCCCACATTATCAGCAGTTTCGAGAATGAATCCAAGGGTCAAAGCCCACATTCAGCTCAATTCGGGAACAAAGCCCAGGGAACAAAGCCCACATTCAGTACAGCTCGGGAACAAAGCCCACATGTGGTTCGAGAATAAAGCCCAGGGGTCAAAAGCACCTCGCCATCACATTCAGCACAGTTTGGGAATAAAGCCCACTCTCTACACAGCTCGGGAACAAAACCCACAGTCAGCTTAATTCGGGAACAAAGCACATGGGTCAAAAAGCACATTGCCATCACATTCAGTACAAAACGGGAAAAAAGCCCAGGGAACAAAACCCACATTCAGTACAGCTCGGGAACAAAGCCCACAGTCAACACAGTTCGGGAACAAAGCCCACATTCGGTACAGCTCGGGAACAAAGCCCACTTTCTACATAGCTCGGGAATAAAGCCCACACTCAGTACATATCGAGAACAAAACCCAGAGAACATAGCCCACATTCAGCACAAATCAGGAACAAGACCCACAACTCAATTCAGGGAACAAGACCCTCAACTCAATTCGGGAACAAGACCCACAACTCAATTCAGGGAACAAGACCCACAATTCAAGTTGGGAACAAGACCCACAATCGGGAACAAGACCCGCAATTCAATTTGGGAATAAGACCCACAATCGGAACAAGACCCACAATCGGGAACAAATTCAATTTGGGAACAAGACCCACAATCGGGAACAAGACCCGCAATTCAATTTGGGAACAAGACCAACAATCGGGAACAAGACCCGCAACTCAATTTGGGAACAAGACCCACAATCGGGAACAAGACCCGCAACTCAATTTGGGAACAAGACCCACAATCGGGAACAAGACCCGCAATTCAATTTGGGAACAAGACCACAATCGGGAACAAGACCCGCAATTCAATTGGGAACAAGACCCACAATCGGGAACAAGACCCGCAACTCAATTTGGGAACAAGACCCACAATCGGGAACAAGATCCGCAATTCAATTTGGGAACAAGACCCACAATCGGGAACAAGACCCGCAACTCAATTTGGGAACAAGACCCACAATCGGGAACAGATGACCGCAACTCAATTTGGGAACAACAACCCACAATCGGGAACAAGACCCGCAACTCAATTTGGGAACAAGACCCACAATCGGGAACAAGACCACAACTCAATTAGGGAACAAGACCCTCGGCTCACTTCGGAAACAAAACCCCACTCGGTGGTTTGGGAATAAGACCTAGGGGGTCACAGCACCTCGCCATCAATCTCAACTCAATTTACTCTCACCAAACACCCTCCATTCGTTTGCTTGGCCTCGGGTTCGCTCGATATAATATTGTTTTAACTAGACTGTTAGACTCGGCCAAAAAATCCTCGCATCCCACATCAAGCCACACGCCCAAGCCCACGAAAGAGCCATCCCACACACCCAAGCCTCCAAGCCCAATCCAAATAGTTTAAAAACATTAACACATGTGTAAAATCAAAACAAATCACCTTCCTAATTTAATAAATCACATGCCTAAATTAAATAATATATCAAATCAAGATCTCTTCCTATATAAATAAAGCAAATCAAATCTCATAAATCCTTTTCCTAAATTAAATATAAATCACCTTCCGAAACTAAAGAAATCTTTTAATTATAACAAAACTAACTAAAGTATTCCCCATGCATGCCAATCAACAATTCTCCATTTCCTAACCCATACAAGGAACAACCCTAACCCACTCTTATAAAAAGAAAACACAAAAAAAAAACCTTCTAGAGACCTCATCCTCACGGTATTAATTCTCTTCTTTTCCATTCACGCCATCTCTCTCTCCTTTTCTCTCCACTCACACGGCCAACCCTAATAGCATCCTCTCTCTCAACTTGAAACACACACAACAACACTGAACTACACAAAAAAAGAAAAAAACATAAACCCTAAACACGTCGACTGCTCCCCTATTTCTCCACTCACACAGCCTCTATTCTTATCGAGTTCACACAGCCACATGAAGATCAAAAAAACACATGCAGACCATTATATCCAATAATAGCACAAATCAAGCCAAAACTGCCACTCACAAACTGCCATTCACAAGCCCTAGACAGGCACACAGCAGCCATAGCTCACCGATTAAGCCACTAAGACGCACTCACTCTTCATCAAACAACATGGACCAAACACTCTAGCAGCCTTCTCTGACCCCTCTCTCCCTTCGACAGATCAACAAAACCTAGAACCCTAAACGGCCTTCTCCACATTCTCTCTCCCTAAATGCACAACACCCTCCCTCACTCACGCAGATCAACTTAAAAAAAAAAACCGCCAATAGTTCATTAATCTTTCGGCTCTTGACACACATAGCTGCTCTCACCACCAAACACCCTCCACTCTCTTTTCGGCAACCCCCCACAGTCACCACCAACTCCATTCTCACCTCTCTCTGGATGCTTCACAAAAACCCCTAAAACCTGAACTACACAGCTCATCCCTCCCTCAAAACAGCCTTATAACCGAACAAGAACTGACCCAAACCAGCCCATTAAATCGGTCCACAATAGTAGTCAAATAACCCCGAAACAGCGACCGAAACAGAAACGCAAAAAACAATAGCAAAATACGTCAAAAATAGTGACAAAAAATAACAGTAAAACAAAGAAACAGCAGCCCAAAAATAGTGAAGCAAAAGAAGGATAACTATTGAACCAGTGAACTAGAGGAGTGGCAGAGCATTAAACCCTTCCGAAGGCCGCGTAACGAACTTCCAAGAGGCGACTTAAAAGGTATAGACCTGAGGGCCCCTTTTATTTATTCTCCTTCATCTTTTTAATTATTAGTATTCCTTAGCATGCGTATTATTGGTTCATGTACGTTATTATTGTGGGATGAATGATTTTGTGCTATCTCTCGTGGTATATCGGATGGAAACCCAGACGTAAATTCCGTAGCCGAATCCGAATGGACTGTAGTGCGGTCTGAACTTGAGATACAATTCCACGTACAACTTGTGAAAACACATATTATTTCGTTTTATCTAATCTTTTGTTTATCCATGGTTCATTAGAAATAGCACGTTATTTCCATGCATGATTAGTTATTTCTTTCGCATTAGGAGCTAATTATCTCTCTTCAATGTTTATGTTTAGACAATACTATTTATTTATGTTTCCGCATTTATCAATTTAATATGTTTATGAAATTGGTGTGCTTACCGTTATGTCGATTTACTTTATGCATACAAACTTAGATATAGGTTCTACTCCTATGTATGCAAACTTAGATATAGGTTGTATGCAAACTTAGATATAGGTTATTCTTGCGTAGACTCGGTTATATTATCGCATAAATCCGTTTATTACAAGTGCCATAAGTAAGGGGACCATTCCGAACCCAACGGTTGAGGTCTTCCCTTTCGAGCGGGGTGAGTGCGGCCTTAAATCATTTCCCAGTTCACACTGGGGTGGCGACTCATTTATTCTCCGGTTTAGTCCCCTGCGGGCTACTCCGTACTCGACTCCCGACCGAACCGCGAGCCTGGAATAGCGTCGCCGATTTCTGTGTCCTACAACTGTACTATAATCTTCTAATACACAAGAACCGCGTAGGTCGGAGAGAGTCAGAAAATAACCTGAGATGTATGGGTTTCTTGATCTCACCTCACGTAGATATTAATCTATTAAGGATAATGAGTCGGCTACGTATGAGGAAGCGATACAAGTATCGACTCTGCTTTATGGTAAGATGCCATGAAGTCCGAAATGGATTCCATTTACACCAACCAAGTTTGGACACTAGTGATACACCCATAAGGCGTTAAGCTGATTGGTTGTAAATGGGTCTTCAAGAGGAAGACCGACATGGATGGCAACATACAAACGTACAAAGCTAGGCTTGTAGTGAAAGGGTATCTTCAATGACATGGTGTCGATTAAGATGAAAATTTTTCACTGCTGCTGCCATGATTAAATCCATTCGGATAATGCTTACTATTACTACATATTTCGATTATGAAATATGGTAGATGGACGTCAAAATCGTTTTTTCTTAACGGAAACCTTTTAGAGTATGTTATATGCAACAGCCTGACGGTTTTGTCGTGCCAAAACATGCAAACAAGTTTGCAAGTTAAATCGATCCATTTATGGATTGATGCAAAACATCGCGTTCTTGGAACCACGTTTTGATGAGATCACAAAAAGAATATGACTTCACTCAAAACGAAGATGATTCTTATGTATATAAGAAGGTTAGTGGGAAGTGAACTAACATTCATTGTCCTTTACGTTGATGTGATGTATTGCTTATTGGCAATGACATTCCCATGCTACAATCATGTTGAAAGCTTGGATTTCATTAAAATTCTCCATGAAAGATCTGAGAGAAGCAGCCTTTATTCTGGAATAAGGATTTACCGGGATAGATCCATAAAAACTGCTTGGACTCTCCTCCCAGAGCTTGTACATTGACAACATGTTGAAGAGATTCAACATGGATCAGTCTAAGAGGGGATTGCTTCTAGTGTCACATGACGTCTCTCTATCTAAGGACATGTGTCCTAAAACTCAAGATGCGAGAGATAAACATGAGTCAGATCCCGTTCGCTTCTACAGTCGGATCGATCATGTATGCCATGATATGTACACGACCTGATGTCTCATATGCTTTGAGCATGTGCAGTCGCTGTCAGGGCCGATCCAGGTGATGGTAACTGGATTGCTGTAAGAACATCCTTAAGTATCTTAGACGAACTAAGGATGCTTTCTTAGTCTATGGAGATGGAATACATGAGGTGACTGGGTTCACCGATGCAAGTTTCCAAACCGATAAAGACGACTCTAAGTCACAATCTGGGTATATATTTTGTTTGAACAACGGAGCAGTGAGCTGGAAATCTTCCAAGTAATAGACTGTTGCTGATTCAACAACAGAAGAAAAATATATCACTGCAGCTGAGGCAACAAAAGAAGTAGTTTGGATCCGTAAATTCCTAATTGGATTAGGAGTAAGTCCGTTAGCAGCTAAGCCCGTTCCTTTCTATTGTGACAATAATGGGGCTGTAGTGCAAACTAAGGAACCACGGTCTCATCAACGATCAAAGCACGTACTTCAACATTTCCATCTGATTCGTGAGATCATACATCATGGCGATGTGAAGATCGAAAAGATCGCTTCAGATGACAACATTACAGATCCGCTGACGAAAGCTATTTCTCAGCATAAGTTTGAGCGACTCGTACATAGTTCAGGTGTTAGATACTTGAGTGATTGGCTATGAGCCAAGTGAGAGATTGTTGGACAATTATGACCCATAACATCACTATTTGTAAAAGACATTGTGGTTTTTGTACAAATTAACTATGTGATAAAGGAAATTGCTATTTTATCATTTTGTAATTGGATTACATGAATATATATAAATGATAAAAATCCTTATGATTAGTTCTGGATTAATAAGATATGAGACAATATTAATCCACGACGGTTTAATCATTGAATATCCATAGTCGTAGTATTATCGAGACTGGACATCGATAATGCAGAATAGACTAGTATTACACTTGTGCGCGTTATGGAAGCTTAACGACATAGTTCTCATATATTTAAGTATAGAATACTTATGCAAGTGTGATATGAGGTTCTGTTAGCCGTTGCACTGTTGGGTTTCTATTAAGTCCCAAGATCGATTTCAAGCAATGAAACTCATGTGCGAATACAACAAAGAAGCATGGGGGAATCATACTTACATTGATCGGATTTGGCGATGCGTTGAACACAAAAATCTTCAAGCTTTCCTCTAAGGTGGCTCTCGGCAGTGGGCTGCATTTTGTGCTCCAAAAATTCGGCCATGGTTGTCCATTGATGCTCCAAGCTCCAAGCTTTGCAAATGGTGATTCCATGCTCACAAGTTGGTTTCCCTATCACCTTAGGATGACCCTTCATGTGCTAGCATAGGAAAAATTGCCACAAATTTTCCTTATCACTTCTTGTAGCTCTCGGTTTTGAGAGAAACCAAAGAGGGAAGAAAAATGGCTTCCAAAGCCGAGAGAGGGAGATGAGGGAAATTGGTTCCAAACCGTGAGTTACCAAGAGAGAGAGAGAAAAATGTGTTAGTTGGTTTTATGTATTTCGTTTTCCAAAAACCTAATACCAAAACCAAATCCAAAAAGTAATAAATGCCTTTCCAAAAGTCAACAAATTTTGGAGCCAAAATTTGGCAATTAATGCCTTCCAACAACTCACATCACTCATGAATAATGACTGGTTGTCAATCACTCAAAGTGACAAGACATCCATCACTTGAATGACGAGTGATGTGACGCGTGATGTGACTTATGGGCCGCACTTGAATTCGAAATGCGAGTGGGCCAGCAAATATTCCCGGGCTCGGGTTCGCTAATTCCAAATTAACGAATTTTTTGTTGCGACGTAATTAAATCAAATTCAATTAAATAATTTTGCCTAGCAAAATTACTATTCATGTCGCTGACGAATTAATTCTAAATTAACTCGTTTGCCCGAATTAAAATCCAATTTTAATTCCGCATCGAAATCCAATTTCGTTATAATATATCGAATATATTATTTTTTCGATTAATTCCAAATTAATCGTTCTCTCTCTTTAAATAATATTTTATCCCAGATAAAATATCTCTGTAATTAATCCCAGATTAATTTTCTCTCTCTTATAATTAATCCCAGATTAATAAAGTGCAAGTCATACGTCATCGGTGAATCTTCGGGAAGCGACCCATGAGATCCCCGGATATGTTGGCAGTAAATCCGGTCGTCGGACTATTCGAACATGTACGTACCTAGTACTACGTTTTTACCAATTACAAGACATGGTTGGCTTCTAGCAAAGCACCGTGCCTACCCAATTCTTCAGAAATATTCTTACTGGAATATGTGATCTATATCAGGGGTAGTATACGTAGTATTGCGTATTACGATCCAGTATCGGATGTCACGTGCATGACCTGAGGCTGGAATTGTGTCTGCCCCGTACGAAGCACATATCGGATCTCTGGTAACTAGTCTCTATAATCAGATAAACATGACCTAGTCATAATATTCCGATAGCTGCAGTATAAAAGAGCACCAGTTCCGTATCCTACGTGATCATCATCTCCACTATGACTGGAGAGACACTTCCATTGACATCACACCCAATACACTACGATTCTCAATATACCCAAAAGAGGCGTACACAGAACCTGTTAAAGCCCTGGATGACCAAAACCAAAGTATATTGATTGTCGCAAGTATTAGCAGTGCAAGTCTCAGGTTTAGACCAAATACACCTACCCTGATTCGGACTTCCATAGACACATAGTCATACTACCAATGGAATTCCGAGGGGGTCTATCCAGAGCGAAGCTGTTTCCGTACCATCGGTAAACACAACCTCCTATTACACTTGCATTAGTATCCTATACCCAAATGTATGAGAACTATACCGTTATGCTCCCACAACGCGCACAAGTGTAATACTAGTCTATTCCACATTATCGATGTCCAATCTCGATAATACTACGACTAGGGATATTTAATGATTAATCCTTCGTGGATTGATACTGTCTCATATCATCTCAATCCAGAACTAATCATATGGACCTTCTATGATTTATACATCTTGGTAATCTAATTACAAATGATAAAAGGGGAATTTCCTTTGTCACATAGTTAATTTGTACAACAACACCATGATCTGTATAAATAGTGATGCTATGGGTCATAACTGTCCAACAATCTCCCACTTGGCCTATATCCAATTACTCAAGTGTCCTACACCCGAACTATGTACGATTCGCTCAAACTTCTGCTGAGAAAAGACTTTCGTCAGCAGATTTGCAGTGTTATCATCTGATGCGATTTATTCGATCATCAAATCGCCACGATGTATGATCTGAACGAATAAGATGAATATTTGAAGTATATATCTGGATCGTTGATGAGACCATTAATTCTTTAGCCTGTGCTGTAGCCTAGCTCAGCTGCTAACAAAACTACTCCTAATCTGATTAGGATTATTATCAATCCATAAGGCTTCTATTGCTGCCTCAGCTGCAACAATATTCCGCTTTTGTTGTTTATTCGGCAACAATATCTTGCATGGAAGATTTTCAGCTCACTGTTCCGTTACTCAAACTTTATAGTACCTTTATATCGACTTATAGTCATTTTTATCGGTTTGGAAACTTGCAGCAGTGAACCCAGTCACTTCAAGTTCTCCTTCTCCATAGTATAAGATAACATCCTTAGTTCCTCTAAGATACTAAAGGATGTTCTTAACATCAATCCAATGACTATCACTTGGATTGGCCCGATTGTGACTCCATATTCTCAAAGCATATGAGTCACCAGGTCGCGTACATTTATTCAATATACGAATTCTCGGGAATAGCAACAACTTTTAGATATATCCCAGTAGATCTTTATTCCTAGAATAAATGTTGTCTCTCCCAAGAATCCTACGTAGAATTTTTCATGAAAGCCAAGCTTTCACTGATTGTATTATGGGAATATCATTTCCAAGAAATGATATGTCATAATTATTTAGGACATTCACTGTCAGTGCGCTCCCACTAACCTCCTTATATACACAAGAATCATTTTCATTTGAATTAAATCATACACCATTATGATTACATCAAAACGATGGTTCCAAGAACGCAATGCTTGCTTCAATCCATAGATGGATCGAATAACCTGTAAACCTTGTTTGCTTGTTTTGGTACGACAAAACTGTTAGGATGTTGTAAACATCCTCCAAAAGGTTTCCGTTAAGGAAAGCGGTTTTGGCATTTAGCTGTCACATTTCATAAATGAAACATACAACATCAGCAAGCATGATCCAAATGGATTTAGCAATGGCAACAGATAAAAGGTTTCGTTGTAATCGACACAATGTTGATAACGATACCTTTTCGCTACAAGCCCAGCTTAGTACGTTGGTATGTTGCCATCCATGTATGTCTTCCTTGAAGACTTATATAGTACGGGAACAGCTTCGCTCTGGATAGACCCATCGGAATCCCATTGGTATTATGACTATGTGTCTATGGGAATCCACATCAGGGTAGGTATATGTGGTCTTAACCTGAGACTTGCATCGCTAATACTTGCGATAATCAATATACTTTGGTTTTGGTCGTCCAGAGCTTTAACAGGTTCTGTGTACGCCTCTTCTTGGTATACTGAGAATCGTAGTGTATTGGGTGTGATGTCAAGATGGAAGTATCACTTCAGTCATATTGAGATGATAATCACGTAGGGAGACAGAACTAGTACTCTTAAATGCTGCAGCTATCAGGATAATATGACTAGGTCATGATTATTCGATTGCATAGACTAGTTGCTAGTGATCCGATATATGCTTAGTACGGGGCATACACAATTCCAGCCCAAGACCTAGCATGTGACATCTGATACTAGAACGTATTACGCAATACATAGTATACTACGCCTGATACGGATTATATATATTCCATGTTGAATATATTTCTGGAGAATTGGGTAGGCACGGTGCTTTGCTAGAAGCCAACCATGTCTTGTAAACCGGTGAGAACGTGGTACGGGGTACGCACGTGTCGGATAGTCCGACAACCGTATTTACTGCCAACATATCCAGGGATCTCTTGGGTCGCTTCCCAAAGATTCACCGATGACATTTGACTCGAACAAAATTAATCTGGGATTAATTATGAGAGAGAGAAAATTAATCTAGGATTAATTGCAGCAATAATTTATCTGGGATAAAATTCTAATAGAAGAGAGAACGTAATTAATTGGAATTAATTGATTAAATAATATATTCGATATATAATTGAAATTGGATTTCAATGCGGAATTAAAATTGGATTTTAATTCGGGCGAACGAATTAATTTGGAATTAATTCGCAAGTGACTTTCGTAATATTTTGCTAGGCATTATTATTTAATTAAATTGGATTTAATTACGTCGCGATGGAAAATTCATTTAGTTCGGAATTAAACGAACCCGGGCCAGAGCGAAGTTGCGTGTTGAGTTAGTCGACTTAAATTTGGAATTTAAAAGTGGTGGGACCCATTTCACTTACATCAACTTGTTGGACATGTGATGGAAGTGGTTAGGCTTGAATTATGGATTTGATTTGTTGGCAAGTAAGGCTTGGCTTTACTTATGAAACACTCAAACAAAACCAACACTCAACCTTTGTATAAATTAATTTAGTCAACTTTGGAAGTGTAACAAGTTACTATTCACAACAAACTCTCTCTTCTTCCTTTGCTCATTGCCGTAAGCTTCTTCCTTCTCCATTGAAGTTTTGTTGCAAAATTTCATTAAGCTAGCACTTTAAAGGAGTCAAAGAAGGTGATAGGGAAACTCATCATTGAGTTTGGAACACAACACAAAGCTTGGAGCTTTCCACAAACATCAAAGAATTTCAAATTCTCATCCGTTCATTGTAAGTAATTTTTCGCAACTTACTTTATTTTATTCACACAAAATGATGACTTAGAGACCTTATAAGATGATACGAAACTCTATGGGTGGCCTCTAACATCTTAGGTTGCAATTGGTAGGGTTAAATCTTATTCTGAAAATTAGTCTCGCGTCACGAAGCCCACTGGTTCAGACCTGAGGCAGAGCCTCTGCTTGCTCTGCGTCGCGAAGCTAGGTGCTGGGCATCACGATGCCCACTCAACCAAAATCGAGGTAGAGTGCTTTCTGTCTGCCACGCTTCGCGATGCTCGGAGTCTATGGTCGTGACGCTAGGTCAAAATTAGGGCATATCTCCAACTTTCCCAAAACAATGCTTAATGCAATCCCCACCATCACACTAACACATTACATAGACAAATCTCTTAAACTTCAATATTCATATACAAGGGTCAACCTCAATCCCCAACCTCTTATAAACCATAAATCAAAGCATGGATACTAAAGCCATTAAAAGTTTCAACACTAAGTCAAATTCTTCTCTCAACACACATCATTCCTATCACACTACATCATCAACCTCCATCAAGGCAACCACAACTCTTCCTTTAAAAATAATGACACATCCGGCCACCCCTTCACATGAAATGCACAATTCCATTCTTATTTATCAAGAAATACACAATCATGTATGCTAGCAACTCAATCAAAACTAATTAAGCAATTCCAAATCCTATGGTTCATAAGATGCGAATTTGGGGCTCCCATATATCAAGCTCAAAACTGAAATTAGAGGAGAAAAAAATAGAGAGAGAGCTTACTTTGCATGAGAGGAATCTTGGCACCATCACTTACTACTCCAAAATGATTAAACATTAAGGAAAGAAAATGACTTGTTTTTATTTTTAATTTTTTCTAAGGGAGGGGAGCTTCTCACGTTTCTTTGGCTTGAGGAGGGGGTGGATGAATAGTGTTTAATTTATAGGGCATAAGAATGATTTTTGTTTGCAAATGAGTGGCCAGGGTGAGGCCGCATCACCCAATTCTAATATTTTCCCGAAATCACTGTAGCAGTCATGAAAATATCAATTTTTAACCTTCTTCGATTCGTATTTGGATTCATATTCAATGCGGAAGTTGTAGGTATCGATCTTAGCTTTCCGACGATATAAAATTAATAAAAATCAGAGTTTGTATGAGAAAGTTATGGCCCAAATACATGAGCTGTCCGGCGTGGAATATCGTACCATCTCATATCGGAATCTTGAAGAATTTACCGATTGTCCCCAGGTCATTTCGTGAGTGTATAAGTATTCAAACATAATTTATCTTATGTAACACTTGTCCCGTAGTGTAACCGTAGTCAAGATTACCGGTCGATACAGATCCGAAGAATTAATTTCGGATCTCCTAAATTTTATATAAAAAATATTAAAATTTCGGAGATCCGAAGTCAATTCTTCGGATCTCCGAAATTTCAAATTAAAAATAAGATTTCGGAGAACACGAGGTAGACTTCGGAGAATATTTTTGCAAAACGTAAATTATGTGACTCATTTTGGCAAATGATAATTTTTTTTGCTAGTTTTGTTAATTTTCCTTATTTTAATAATAAAAAGTTATTAGTCAAGATGATAAAGAAACATAAAAATTATATAATATTAGTTGAATAAAAATAAGTTAATCGATATTATTGAAGAGTGAAAAATGAAATTCCATTCGAAAAATTTAAAATGTTGTATATTTTAAAATAATTATTGATTATATGAAATGTATTTTAATTAATAGACGATATTACTCACATTATAATGAGTTTACACATTATCACTTTCTGGTAATATTTAAATTTATTTGCCGCTTCATTTTATAAAATATCTGATCAATACATGTTTGAAATTAGCTATAACATGAAACATATTGATCCATCATTCAAATTTTTTGAAATTTTTAAAAAATGCAGTGCTTTGGTTTATATCATAAAATTGACAGAAGTATAATGTGGCAATGTGACTAGTGCTTATTACATGAGTTTAAATTAATGAGAAATTACAAAAGTTAGGAAATCATTCACACCTAATTCATAATTTTTTCCTCTTAAACACGAGATAGATATATATGAATCCATAACTTGCGTTCTAAATCACAAATTAAAATATTATACTCAAGCTTGATATTTTTAACCACGATTTGATTAAGACACACCATCCAATTTAATTGACCAATGTGTGACATGTAAGAAGTTTCAAAATTATGTGCCCATGTGCCAGCTATATTATATTAATTATAATATAAAGTTAGTAGACATGGCCTAGACAAAATCACCAATATCATGATAATTACTTAAAAAGAAAGGAGGATGCTTAATGAGGTTGATATAAAATGATATAATGTGAGGATCAAAAGTGCTTCTGATATTTGAGAATGATGGTGGGGAAGAGCTGCTTGTGGTTGCAGTTTAAAGTAGAAATGGAGAGAGAAATAATAGAGAATGAAGGGATTGGCTGATCTTTGAAAGTTTCCATTAAATTATTTTCATAATTGGTGGTTACTACATATGGCAGCGGGTAGGGTTTGGTGCGGGTTTTCCATTACCAAATTCGCACCCGCATATGTGAACAAATTACCAAACCCGCACCACACCCGTTGCATGTTTTAATTTTCATTACCAAACCTGCACCCGCATATAAAAATAAATTACCATACCTACATTGGTACCCAACAGATTTTTTGCGGGTTTTTAAAATATTGAATTCTCTTGTATTCTTAATAATTTAATTAAACAATTTATTTTTAATTGCTGACATTTGTTTTCATTTGTTTTACATTTGACATGTACAACATGTAAATGTCTATATATACCGTACATAAATAACATCATGCAAATATTGACTCCTAACTTTTGTTTCATGATATGTATAGCACACGATAATTGTATATGCTTATAAATAGGAATTTGTATGAAAGACTTAGTACCGTATGTTTTTTTTTCATATAAAAATTTGATGCCCAACATTTGAGATACGATTACATTATCACAATTTTCATCACAATTTTTTAGATTGCCCTAAAAATGTTAATTAAAAAAAATGACTTTTGCTGGTATGCGGATACCCGTATCGGATATCCGCATATTTTACTTAAATACCAAACCCGCACCGCACCCGCAACGGGTTTTGCTTTAAATTACCAAACCCGCTAATATATTTACCAAATTCTACCCATTACGGGTGGGTTTTTACGGGTTTACGGGTAAAATTGTCATTGTCATCCCTAGTGGTTACCTTGAGATTTTTTTTCCTTGCTAGGTGTGTAGAAGCTTGTTTTTAATCAAAAATTTGTTTACTTGTTTAATACACACATGAATCATAAATAATTTTGGTGGGTAACTAGACCACAAATTGTTTTTTATTAAAAAAAAATTTCTGGTTTTAACTGGTGATATAGGCATGGCCCTCTTCATTCATTATTTATATCTTTGGTTGTTTTGAAATTTGTTATATAATAAATCTTCCAAAACTTGCAACATTAACGCCAAAAGAAATAAATTATGTTTGATTAGTTGTGATGTTTTGGAGGTCATTGATGCCATTCTCTAGTTGTAAAACCCAAGGGTACAGTTTCAGATTCTCACTTGCTTGATGGCAAAGCAGTTTAAGTGTTGTTATAATTTTTAAAATAATTATTGTTAGTTTAATATAAAAATAATCCGTCCAAGTATTAGGTAAATTTTATTTTTTGAAGTGTTATAAATTTTAAAGTTATATGTGTGGGGTAAATCTTACAATAAAATTATAGTAAGAATGTAAATGATTAAAATGGATATAATGTTAAATGAATATATTTTTTGGAAATATTGAAAACTCCGTTGAAAGATAGGTAGAGATAAATGTATATTTCAAATTAGCACTATTTTGAGTTTCCGATATCAAGCCAACAATTATTAAGCCTCAAAGCCAGCCCAAGAAGGATCCAAATTATAGTAACAACTATAAAAAGAGAAGCCTGGACGTATAACAATCACTTCAATTTTAATTCAGTTCTTGGTGAAAGAAAAAGTTTTAAGAGGGTATTTACAAAATTAGGTTGAGAAATGGATAATATCATATTGAATTAAGTGCAAAATATTACAAATTATTAGAGAGTCGAACATAGTTTAGATTAGACTAGAGATAGTGCACATAGGCCAACTAAGTCCGAAAGAAATTGTCTGATATTCACTCTCTGGTTGGAGACTCACACATGTTCAAGTTTGCTTTTGTGCCCTAGAGTGTGTAATGACAAAGCCTACGGTTTGGCTAATTCTGCTTTGAGCAAACAAAATTGTATGTTACAAGAAGAATTCAACTGCGTCATTTAAGCCATTGGATGCAGAATTCCAGGATACAAGGATTGCTTAAATTAATGGTTAGTCGGTTATGATTGTTGTTGAGAATGTGTTATTAATCAAATTTAATATGCTTTATTCAATTAAATTCTCACTATCAAACATAAACATAGAATTTGAGTAACAAGAAAAAACCTGGAAAATGTGTTGTAGAAGATGATGATCTTTAAATCAAGTTAAGTTGCCTCTATCCTTAAGAACTTATTAATCCCGCCTCGATGCTCTACAGATTGCTTGTAGCTAACGTTCTCCCAGGATTACTTGGTTGCTTCTTGTAGAAGTGACACTCCTTTCTCTAAGAACTTAAACAAGGACAAATGGTGGAAAATTTCTCTAAAAATGACTCTCTTAACAATGAATAAGTTATGATTTTTTTTGGATGGATGAAAATGAACCCAATGCCCCCCTTTTTTTAGGCATGGGAGGGTGTCTTTGTGGACATCTTTTGGATTATGGTGTAATCCTTCTAAAGATTATACCCATTCCTTATGCTATTTGAAGTCTAGAGACACATACATTTACTTTAGAAGATATGTCCCTTAATCTTTGTGCCTTTCCCATAAGACACTTATTAAGGGACATATCTCTCATACATTTTTACTATATATATTAGAGAATTTTCAACAATCCCTCACAATTCTCTAATATTAATGCAAGCACTTAAGAGAGTTTTCGTGAAATAAAACTACATCGGAATATGTAGCTTTCACCTTGAACCTTTCCTAGTGAATGACAATCGAATCTACTTGGAAAACCAGTGACCCATATTTTTGAAATGTTCCACCGTTGGTATAAACCAAGACAATAGCTAACACACAGATTTACTTCGACCATTTCCTATTCTACGGTTGTGTTCAATTCGGCCATGAACATCAGTCATGGATTCATCAAGTATTTTAGGGAACTTAGCCTTCAAAATTTCCATGGAAGCGACCTCACTTCTTACTTGAAATATGCGATCTACTATGAAAGGTAATATGCTTTTACCCCCATTAGGACTCTGTTCCTAATATAGTGATCACTAAAAGCCCTAGCTTATCCTAACCTTGATAGACATCACTCTGCGTCATTAAAGGAATGAGTTAGAGTATAGAACTCTATAGTGCTTGTTTTGAATTGCATAAAGTTTCAGTTGTCCCTTTTAAACCTAGATCTTGAGATCTCCAGTCAACTAGGTTGGGTTTCCACAATGACAATTCTTAATTTATAGGCTTCAAGCCCATTCCCCTCGATGACTTTTCAACTTGCTCTCTAATTAAACCTTTAGTAAGTGGATCCGCTAGGTTTTCCTTCGATTTGACATAATATATTGAAATTATGCCGCTTGAGAGCAGTTGCCTTTTGATATTATGTCTTCGATGTATATGTCGAAACTTACCATTATATATTGTATTTTGGGCTCTCCCAATAGTTGATTGACTATCACAATGTATGCTTATAGCTGGCACTGGTTTTGGTCAATTTGGAATATCCTATCGGAAATTTCTAAGCCATTCCGCTTCTTCAGCTACTTTGTCTAATGCTATGAACTCAGATTCCATAGTAGACTGGACAATACACGTTTATCGTGAGGATTTTCATGACACGGCTGCACCACCAAGTGTGAAAATAAATCCACTTGTGGATTTGGAATCCACCATATTAGATATCCAATTAGCATCGCTATATCCTTATAGAACTGCATGATATCTTGTATAATGCAGACTATATTTTGAAGTTTTTCTCAGATACCTCAAAACTTTTACTATGACTTTCCTGTGGTTATGTCCTCGATTACTCGTATATCTGCTAAGCCTGTTTATAGCTTGAGAAATATCTAGTCGTGTGCAATTTGTGATGATTCTCAAATACTCTAATTACGATACGCTTGAGCCAATATTATTTGATAAATGAAAAGTTAGGTCCACATGAGTTCTAACCACATTTAGATCTCCTTTATTATATTTCTCAAGTATCTTCTCAACATAATGAGCATGAGATAATAAATACCCCTATGATGTTTTGGAAATATTAATTCCTAAGATCACATCAACTACTCCTAAATATTTCATATCAAATTTGCTGGTCAATATTTTCTTGGTATTCTGAATCATCTCTTGATTACTACCAATTATCATCATATCATCTACATAGAGACACACAATCACATACCCTTTTTGAGTTGATTTAGTATATACACACTTATCACACTCTTTGATTTTGAACCCACTTGAAAACATTTATTTGTCAAAATTTTCATTCCATTGTTTAGGTGCTTATTTTAATCCGTATAAGGATTTTACAAGTTTGCACACCTTATGTTCTTGTCCAGGAATATTGAAACATTCTGGTTGTTCCATGTAGATCTCTTCATCCAATTCACCATTTAAGAATGCCGTCTTCACATTCATTTGATGTGTTTCAAGACCAAATATAGTTGCTATGGCTATAAACGTTCTTATTGAAGTGATACAGGTCACTGGTGAATAGGTATCAAAGTAATCAAAGTCTTTTTTTTTGTCTATAACCTTTATGAAAAGTCTCGCCTTGTCCTTATCTACTGATCCATCCAGTTTCATCTTTTATTTTAAAATCTATTTGTAGCCCATCAGCTTACAACCTGGAGGAAGATCAATCAACTCCCAAGTATTGTTTTGAAGGATAGAATCAATCTCATTATTGATAGCCTCTTTCAACAAAGGTGCCTCCGAAGAGGACATTGCTTCTTTATAGCTTTGAGGCTCATTTTCTAATAGGTAAGTCAGAAAATCAGGTCCAAATGACTTATACGTTCTTGCTATTTTGCTACGTCTAGATTCATTTTCCTCAATATTTTCATGTTGATCTGATTCTTGGTTAACTTGATCACAACCTGTAGGAGTATTAATGGTTCTTTTAAGAGAATATTTTCTTTATTTTTCTTTACAAGGAAATGTCTCTTTAAAGAATGTCGCATTCCTTGACTCAATTATCATATTTGGATTGATGTTAGGAATTTCATACTTATGTACCAAGAATTGATATGCACTACTGTTGTGAGCATATCCAATGAATATACAGTCAACAGTTTTTGGTCATATTCTCACCTTCTTAGGTTTAGGAATGATCACTTTGGAGATACACCCCCATAATTTTAGATATTTGTAGGAAGGTTCATGAACTTTCCACAATTCATATGGTGTCTTGTCCAATCTTTTATAAGGTAACTTATTCAGAATGTAGTTGGCGGAAAACAATATTTCCCCCAACAAGTTCTAGGGTAAACCAGAGCTTGTCAACATAGTATTCATCATTTCCTTTAACGTTTTGTTTTTGCGTTCTGCAATCCCGTTTTGTTGAAGCGAATAAGGAGCAATAGTTTCGTGAATAATTCCATGATTGGAACAATATTCACCGAATGGTGACACATATTCACCTCCATTATCACTCCTGATTCACTTGATTTTCTTGCCAAGTTGATTTTCAACTTCGTTCTTATAGTGTATAAATCTCTCAATAGCTTCATCTTTGCTCCTCAGCAAGCACACATAATAGAATCTTGTGCTATCATCGATGAAAGTGACAAAGTACTTTTCACCGCCTCTTATTTTCACAGCATTCATATGACACACATCGGTGTGTATAAGTTCCAAAAGTTCAGAACTTCATTCTATGGAATGAAATGAAGCTCTATTCATTTTTGCTTCAACACATGCTTCACATTTATGTTGGTTATAAATTATAAATTTAGGTATAAGATTCATGTTAATTAATTTACGCATTGTATCATAACTAACATGCCCCAATCGATCATGCCAAATATTTTGTGACTCAATAATATAAGTAGAAGATGTAGTTTTATTATTATTAGCACTGTGTCTATTGACATTCATTATATTGAATTTGAAAAGGCCTTCAGTGAGGTATCATTTTCCAACATAAACATCATTTTTGGATAGTACAAACTTGTCAGAAATAAATACAAGCTTAAAACTATTCTTGCTAAGGAGTGAGCCCGAAACCAAGTTCTTCCCAATATCAGGAACATGCAAATCAATGTAAGCTCATTCCCGGATGTCATCTTTACAACCACTGTGCCTTGTCCAAACACTTTGGAGGTAGATGAGTTTCCCATAGTAAGATGATCATCACCATCGACCTTCTGATATGAGGAAAACATCTTGCTATCTGCACAATAATGGCGAGTAGCCCCAGTGTCTATCCACTATTATTTCAGGTTTCCAACCAAGTTGGCTTCAGATAAAACTGTTGAGAGGTTCAACACTGAGATCACATCAGTTAATTGCTCATCTTCAGTGACATTGGCCTCATTTTTTTCATGCATTTGTTCTGAGACTTCTTATTTCTGCAATCATTTGCCATATGACCATTTTTTTCACAAACGTAGCACTTTCCCTTAAACTTCTTGTTTGCTTGGGAAAAGTTAGCTCCACTGTTCTTTCTCTTCTTGCTACCCTTTACACCTATGATGATGTTGGTCTTAGACTCCATAGTCTTGTAGCTAGCCTTCTCGGACTTCCTATTGTCCTCTTCGATCCTCAATCGAACTCCAAGGTCTTCAAGACTTATATGTTTTTTTTTTAATTTCAGATAGCTTTTGAAGTCCTTCCATGATGAATGCAACTTTTCAATAATTATGGCAACTTGAAACGTCTCGTAGAGTTTCATTCCTTCATCCAATATTTCATGAATGATCAACTGTAGTTCACCCAACTGAGACATCACCGTTTTTGAATCTACCATTTTGTAGTCCAGGAACCTATCCATCATAAATTTATTTTGACCGACATCCTCTTTTTTTTATTTCTTCTCAAGATATTCCCAGAGAATCTTCACAGAAGCCATGCCTTGATACACATTGTCTAGGGTATTTTCAAGTCCTCCCAAGAGAAAATTCTTGCACAAGAAGTCGTCTGATGACCATTTCTCAACTCGTAGTTGCTTGGCTTTTTCCGTTTCTCCCTCCACAGGACCCGGAGGATCTTTGAGATACTTAGCCAACTGCAATGTTTTCAGGTAGAATAATATTTTGCTCTGCCACTGTTTGAAGTTTGCTCCACTAAACTTATCTGATTTCTCTCCATGAGCAACTGGTACTGTGATATTTCTATTAGTCACGTGTAACTGGAAGAGAAACAATAATCAATAAATCTACAAAAGACAAATCATACAGTGATCAACTGTATGATCTTGTTTCTGTGCTACACTATAACACCTAGTGATCTCGACTACCATTACTTCATGGGACACGTGATACATGATATAAATCATGTTCAAACATGTATACGCTCATGAAATGACTTTTGGATATTTGGAGCATTCCTCGCAGTTCCGTTATGGAATTCATTCCAAGATTGAATTCAGATAGCTCATGATATTTTGGCTGTAAAATTTTCATACGATCTCTGATTTTTATGAAATTTATATCGTCGGAAAGCTAAGATCGAGACCTAAAACTTTGCGTTGAAAATTCTTCCAAATTCGAACCAGAAGAGGGACAAAAATACAACTCAAAAATTTGAATGAACAGTACCTGTAGACCTATCTAGAGAATTATACATTTCTCTCCAAAATTCAGATTTTTTTCAATTAAAACATTATCCAAAATAGCCAAATCAATCGCTAGTATAAATAAGGGCCATTATTCATGCATCACTAGCAAATAGAAAGAAGAAAAATCGTGTGAGAGGGGAAAAAAAAGAAAAAAAAAAGAAAGAATGAGAGAAAGATGTTAGGGAATTAGTGTGTTATTAAACGAAAATAACATGCATTAAACAAATCAAACCAAAATACAAATTCAGATCTACACTAACATGCCAACTTAGATAATAAACCCTAAATCTTATAGAATGAGAAAAACTTGGAAAACTGACGAAAAATTTAGTCCAAGTCGAGTTGCCTCTGTCCTTAAGAACTTATTAGCACCGTCTCGGTGCTCTACAGATTTTGTGGCTAACGTCCTCCCAAGATAACTTGGATTCCTCTTGTTCAAATGGCACTCTTTAACAAGATCTTGAACTAGGATAATGGTGGAACTGTCTCTGACTCTAAACAATAATATGAGACTCAAGACTTCTCAAATTCGGATGGATTTTTTTCACTTTCACTTTTCCAGAAAGAACAATGAAGGCTTTGATATAAAGACATGGAAGGGTGCCTTAAGGGCACCCTTTGGTTTGGGGTGCAACCCTCCAAAGGGTTACACCTCTCCCATGCACCACTTGGAGCCTAGAAGTATGTTCTTCTAAATTGGAGGACATGTCCCTACATGTTTGTACCCTTCCCATAGGGCACCATCCAAGGGACTTGTCCCTCCTCCATACAACCTTAATATTTGAAGAATTTACAATAATCCCCCACAATTCTCCAAATATTCATGCAGACACTTGAGAGAGTTTTCATTAACCAAAGCTGCATCGAAATAGGTAGCTTTCACCTTGAATATTTCCTAGTGAATGACAATCATATTTACTTGGCAAACCAGTGACCTATAGTCTTGAACTGTTCTGCCGTTGGTGTAAACCAAGAAAATTTCCAACACACAGCTTTACTTCGACCATTTCATATTCTACAAATGTGTTCATTTCGGCCATGAACATCGATCCTGGATTCATCAAATACTTTAAGTAAATCAGCCTGTAAAGTCCCATGGAAGCGGCCTCACTTCTTAGTTAAAATATGTGATCTTCTATAAAGAGGTAGTATGTCTTTACCCCCATTAGGACTCTTCTCCTAATATAGTGATCATTAAAAGCCTCAACTTATCCTAACCTTGACAGAAAGCACTCTGCGTCATTATCGGAATGGAAAAGAGTACAAAACTCTACAGTGCTTGTTTTGAATTGCACAAAGTTTCAGTTGTCCCTTTTGAACCTATATATGGGATCTCCAGTCAGCTAGGTTGGGTTTCCACAGTGACATTCTTAATTTATAGGCTTCAAGCCCATTCCCCTCGATGACTTCTCAACGTGCTCTCTAGGTAAACCTTTAGTGAGTGGAACCATTTGGTTTTTCCTTCGACTTGACATAATCGATCGATATTATGCTACTTTAGAGTAGTTGACGTATGGTATTATGTCTCCGATGGATGTGTCGAGACTTACCATTATAGATTATATTTTGGGCTCTCCCAATAACTGATTGACTATCACAATGTATACTTATTGCTGGCACCGGTTTGGGCCAACTTGGAATATCCTCCAGGAAGTTTCGAAGCCATTCTGCTTCTTCCGCTGTTTTTATTAGTGTCCTAGACATGCCACAGGATCTCTAAGCGTGATTATTGTGTGAATATTGAAGTAAGTTGCGGAAAAAACTTACATTGGTTGGTGGATGTTCAAAACTTTATGGATGTTGAAGAAGCTCCAAGCCTTTGTAGAGTGTTTCCAACACTTGGGTGAGTTTCCCTATCACCTTAAATTGACTCCTTATGTACTAGCAAGAACAAAATTTGAAAGAAAAATTGCCCTCCAAGAGTTGCACATTTTCGGCCAAGAGAGAGATGTGAGGGAGAGAGTGAATAGTGAAGAGTGTGTTGTTGTGTGTTTACTTAACTTTCATAAAGTTAAGTTGATGTGTTGAAAATGTTGCAATAAAAACAAGCCAACCACTTCCATCACTTGTCAAAAGTTGATGTAAGTAAAGTGGGTCCCACTACTTTAAATTCAAAATTTGGTTAGCACACACAACACGACTTTGGGCCTGGTTTTGTTTAATCCGATTAAACGAATTTTCCGTCGCATTGTAATTAAATCTAATTTAATTAAATAATAATGCCTAGCAAAATTATTACTGAAGTCGCTTACGAATTAATTCCAAAATAATTCGTTCGCTTGAATTAAAATCCAATTTTGATTCCGTGTTGAAATTCGATTTCAATTAATATATCCAATATATTATTTTAGCCCAAATAAATTAAATAGAAAAATCCAATTTAACTATTAAATTTATTTTACCGATTAATTTCAAATTAATCGCGTTCTCTATTCTTCACAAATTAATCCCAGATTAATTCATGACGCAATTAATCCTAGATTAATTTTCTCTCTGTAATTAATCCCAGATTAATTATTGTCGTAATTAATCCTAGATTAATTTTCTCTTTCATAATTAATCTCAGATTAATTCTGTTCGAGTCAAATGTCATCAGTGAATCTTTGGGAATCGACCCAAGAGATCCCCGGATATGTTGGCAGTAAATACGGTTGTCAGACTATCCGACATGTGCGTACCCGGTACCATGATCTTACCGATTTAGAAGACATGGTTGGCTTCTAGCAAAGCACCGTGCCTACCCAATTCTCAAGAAATATTTAACGAGTAATATATAATCTTTTTCATGCGTAGTATACAGTTTATTGCGTATTACGATCTAGTATCAGATGTCACATGCTAGGTCTAGGGCTGGAATTGTGTCTACCCCGTACGAAGCATATATCGGATCACTAGAAACTAGTCTCTGTAATCAGATAATCATGACCTAGTCATACTATCCCGATAGATGCAGCATTTAAGAGTACCAGTTCTGTATCCCTGCGTTATCATCATCTCCATATGACTGAAGTGATACTTCCATCTTGACATCACACCCAATACACTACGATTCTCAGTATACCCAGAAGAGGCGTACACAGAACCTATTAAAGCTCCAGACGACCAAAACCAAAGCGTACTGATTGTCGCAAGTATTAGCGATGCAAGTCTCAGGTTAAGACCAAATACACCTACCCTGATTCGGATTCCCATAGACACATAGTCATACTACCAATAGGATTCCGAGGAATCTATCCATAGCGAAGTTGTTCCCGATCCAACGGCTAAGAGAACCTCCTATCACACTTGCATAATTATCATATACTTAAATATATGAGAACTATGCCGTTAAGCTTCCATAACGCGCACAAATGCAATACTAGCCTATTCCGCATTATCGATGTCCAGTCTCGATAATACTGCGACTAGGGATATTTAATGATTAAACCTTTCGTGGATTAATACTGTCTCATATCTTATTAATCTGGTATTAATCATATGGACTTTTATCATTTATATATCCAAGTAATCCAATTATTAATGATAAAAGAGCAATTTCCTTTGTCATATAGTTAATTTGTACAAAGAACACCATGTCTTTTACAAATAGTGATGCTATGGGTCATAATTTTCCAACAATCTCCCACTTGGCCTATATCCAATCACTCAAGTGTCTAACACTTGAACTATGTATGGGTTGCTCATGCTTATGCTGAGATATCGCTTTCTTCAGCGAATCTGCAAGGTTATCATCTGAAACGATCTTTTCGATCTTGACATCGCCACGATGTATGATCTGACGAATCAGATGAAACCATCGAAGTACATACTTGGATCATTGATGAGACCATAATTCTTTAGTCTGTGCTGTAGCCCAGCTCAACTGCTAGCAGAACTACTCCTATTCTAATTAGGAATTTTATAGATCCAAAATGCTTCTTTTGCTGCCTCAACCGCAGCAATATATTCCGCTTTTGTTGTTGAATCGGCAAATATCTTGCTTGGAAGATTTCAAGCTCACTGTTCCGTTGTTCAAACAAAATATGTACCCTTATTGTGACTTACAGTCGTCTTTATCGGTTTGGAAACTTCCATCGGTGAACCTAGTCACCTCAAGTTCTCCATCTCCATAGATTAAGAAAGCATCCTTAGTTCCTCTAAGATACTTAAGGATGTTCTTAACATCAATCCAGTGACCATCACCTGGATCGGCCTGATTGTGACTCTACATGCTCAAAGTATATGAGACACCAGGTCGAGTACATGTTTTTCAATGTACGAGTTCTCGGAGAGTGCCAACAAATTTTAGATCTATCCCAGTAGATCCTTATTCCTAGAATAAAGGTTGCCTCTCCCAAGTATTTCATGGAGAATTTCAATGAAAGCCAAGCTTTCACCGATTTTAATATGAGAATGTGATTGCTAAGAAGCAATACATCATCAACGTATAAGACAATCATTGTCAGTGCGCTCCCACTAACCTTTTTATATACAGAAGAATCATCATCGTTTTGAATGAAACCATATACCATTATGATCTTATCAAAACGGTTGTTCTAAGAACGCAATGCTTGCTTCAATCCATAAATGGATCGATTTAACTTGCAAACCTTGTTTGCATGTTTTGGTACGACAAAACCGTCAGGGTGTTGTATATGAACATCCTCCAAAAGGTTTCCGTTAAGGAAAGTGGTTTTGATGTCCATATGCCATATTTCATAATCGAAATATGCAGCAATAGCGAGCATTATCCGAATGGATTTAATCATGGCAACGGGTAAAAGGTTTCATCGTAATCGACACCATGTTGATGACGATATATTTTCACTACAAGCCTAGCTTTGTACATTTGTATGTTGCCATCTATGTCTGTCTTCACCATGAAGACTCATTTGCTACCAATAGGCACAATGCCTTCTGGTACATCAACCAGTATCCAAGCTTGGTTGTATACATGGAATCCATTTTGGACTTCATGGCACTTTTCCATAAATAGAGTTGATACCTTGTATCACTTGCTCATACGTAACCGGTTCATATTCTTTAATAAGATTAATATCTTCATGAGGTGAGATCAAAAACCCATACCTCTAAGGTTGTTTTCTGACTTTCTCCGACCTACGCGGTTCTTGTGTATTAGAAGATTATGGAACAGTCTCATTTCTGATGAACTGTTCATGTTCCGTGAGGGGATCAGTACCAGAAACAGTATCACTACGATTTTCATCGAGTTTTACTTTCTTCCCACTTACCACTGCATTTAAGAATTCATCTAAGGAAAACCGCATGGAGAGCAACAAATTTTTTTGTTCTCTTGTGGGTTGTGGAAATTGGTTTCCCTAGGATAACCAATTACAAATAGGCACTTATTCGATTTGGGTTCTATTTTGGTATCATCCAAACGTTTAATATATGCCCAGCATACCCAAATCTTCAGGAATGAGAAACCCGGTTTCTTTCTTATCCATATTTCATATGGAGTCCGTCCAATAGACTTTGTCAGAACCTTATTTAAAATAAGTATTGCACTGTTCAATGCGTATCCCGTGAAAGAAATTGGTAGCTCAGTGTGACTCATTATTAACCTTACCATGTCCAACAAAGTTCAGTTTCTCCGTTCAGACACATCACTCAATTGAGGTGTTCCGGGAGGAGTCCACTATGAAAGAATACCATACTCTTTCAAGTAATCTTGAAACTCATTGCTTAAGTATTCTATACCACGGTCCAACCGTAATGTTTTTAATACTTTTGCCGATCTGTTTTTCTACTTCGTGTCGAAACTCTTTGAATTTATCAAAAGTTTCTGACTTGTGTTTCATAAGATACACATAACCATAACGCGATGCAACATCCATAAAGGTTACGAAGTATTCATAACCACCTCTAGCCTGGCTAGATATGGGCCCACACACGTCACTATGATCGAGGGCTAACAGCTCAGTGGCACTTACACCCTTACCACAAAAAGGTGTTTTAGGCATCCTGTCTAATAAACAAGATTCGTAGACGTCATATGATTTATGATCAAATCTGTCCATGTATCCATTCTTCAAAAGAATGGATATATGAGTATTGTTAATGCGTCCCAGACGACAATGCCACAAATAAGTCTCATCTAATTTACTCAGTTTGAGCTTTTTTTTGTTATGTTATATGTTTGAGATTCATTTATATTCGAAATATAAATATTGTTATTCACATCTAATGTGTATATCTCAATATCATCTTTATAAACAAAACACCCAGTGTTCTGGAACATAAAGGTTAACCGCAACAGGTTGAACTAGATATAGAGATAATGTTTCTAGTCAAATTAGGTACATTATAACAGTTTCCTAATTTAAGTACAAGCCCAAAGGGCAGTTCCAAAACTTAGGTTCCCACAGCCAAAACAGCGACTCTCATCCCGTTTCTGACTCGCAGGTCGATCTCATCTGAAGCTAGTCTCCTGCTAATCAGCAGATCCCGCACATCAGTACATATGTATATACCATATCCAGTATCAAAAATCCAATTTTTAAAACCAGTAGTGGACACATTTATTACAATAACAAACATACCTGAAGTCAGAGCCTTGCCCGCCTTCACTTCCTTCATGTTTGCCTTTTCCATACGACAGTCACGCTTCCAGTGACTCCGTTTCCTACAGTTTAGGCAGACATCTTGGGATATGTCCTCTGTCTTCCCAGAAGACTGTGACAATTTTGCCTTTGCCCTTTTTCATACCCCAGAAGCCTTCTGCCAAGCCTTGGCCTTCTGGGATGTCGAAATAAGATGCCCCTTGTGCTTCTTGCCCTTTTGAAAGCTCTAGCTCTGCCTCCTTGAGCATAGCCATTAACTTTCCAAGAGTTTTCTCTTGGTTCATGATGAACCCGCCCCAGCTTTCGGGCAGAAACTGTAAGATCAAATCTATGGAAGTCTCGGCCTTGTAGGTAATGCCCAGCTAACCTAGCTATTCAATGTCAGCAATCATCTGCGACACCTAGTGCTCGACAGATGTACCCTCTGACATACGCGAGCGAAAGAGCTTCTTTTGCAATTCGTACTTCTAAGATCTAAGGTTAGATCTATGAAGTTCCTTTAATTTCAACATCATGGTATAAGGATCTAATCCTTAGTTCTGACGATGAAATTAAGAAGTCATTGCAGCAAACATAACAGATTGAGCACTAAAGTTATCATCATGACGAGTCTTCCTAAGCTCATGCTCTACTATTTGCTCAACTCCGGGCTCAGGGCTTGAGAGGATTCTCTATCCAATAGAGTAACTTCTCAGCTTCTAGGTCTATCTTGAGATTCATTTCCCAATCTGTAAAATTTACGCCGTTAAAGACATTTTCACCCAGGATTATGTCCTTAACGCTAATCTTTACAACCATCTCGATTGCAATAGTCTAACTATCTAATCAATGATTTCGGGTATACTCAAAATGTAATGGTTACTATAGTTCAACTATATAACCAACTACAAGTGGAGTAGTATTTTAAGTATAGTCTAACTGTTCAAAGAAAGCAATATTCAATATTAGTCCAACTAATATATTTAAAACAACGATAAATAATTAAAAGAGCGTGTTTAAGCAAGTATTAAATGAAATTGAAAATTTAATACTAGCCTCCCACTATTTTTCGGTGAGACTCTAACCCTATGTGGAGTATTAGGGAAACCCAGTTTCCTAGTGGGCTAGGATCCCGTTAAATAACACACAACCTTGACTTTGGCCAACAAGTTGTATGAAACTTAACTAGGTAGATCTCTAAGATCAATTGGATCCCATCCAATTCCTATATCCGGTAGGTGGACCTTCAAGTCCGAAACACATATCCAATATATGTAAATACATCCAATATATTTCCTAACATGTTTCCTCTGAATCAACTAAGCCTTGGCTTTGGCTCAACAAGCTTAATGATTCCAGTTAAGCGTGACCCATTGACAGTGGGAAAGCTTCGTAATCCACGTCGATGAACAAGAAGTGACCTTGACTTTGGCCAATAAGTCACAACCGCCTAAGACATGCGATATGGAACAAAGCTTTCGTGGTTCAAACACATCCGCGATGGACATTGATCTTGACTTTGTCCAACAAACCAATGCCAATCTTGGATCTTGAGAGAAAACCACTCATTGGAAGGAAAACGCTTAATATTTGAGTGATGGTTTTTCGCGTAAATTGGAAACCAATTTATTATATTTGATTAGGTCTCATCATACACCCTTAAATATGCATTCTAAAATCATAATAAGGCACGAATAAATTAATAATGATATACGAATGGATATATATAACAAATTGTTCCTAGAACAAATCTCTCCATTTCCTCTCTCCCGCTAGAACTATTCATACTTCTACCCAATTACATAATACATTAAAGAAACCTCATTTACTTTGAGGGGAATTGGTGAGAAGAGAAATACAATGAGAATAGGAGGTGAAAGGCTGGACACACAAGTCCAATTTAAATAAGTACTATACTTACAACAATTTTCAAAATTGCCCTCACCCATCTAATATCCATCCGATATATATTATTCATACAATATATCCAAGTATTCATACAAAACATATTATTCAATCAATCTAATCCAATTAATTAATCTTTAAATTAATGACCATCCAATGTTCAAACAATGATTTGATTTGAGCGAGTCCAACTCGTTTAAGAATAAATAATCAAAGTACGTATTCTTGAATTATATCGAACTATAATTTTTAAATCCAATTTAAATTATATCCAATACTAATTCTTATTTAATTCCAAATTAAATAATTACACTTTCAATAGTGCCTTTAAGGACTTGGATTCCAAATCCAATCCAATTGGGTCTCAAAGTCCCAATTAGCATCCAATGCCAATTTAATTAAAGTCCAATGGGCTTTTAATTAATTCTTAGGCATGGGCTTTGGCCAATGTGGATCCAATCCAATAGAAAAGGCCCAATAAGGAATCACCATTTTTCCAAAAATCAATTTAAGCCCATTAGGCCCAATTAAATTATCAAAGGCCCAATTGTCATATTTGGACTTTATGGAAATGGTTTTAGGCCTAATTGGATCCAACCCAATTGTCCAAAACCATACTTGGCCCAACCAAGCCCATTAAGCTCAATTACAACAAATTAAATTAACATATTATTCCAAATTACATATTAATTTAATTAAAGTACAATTAACATAATTAATCAACTAATCTAATGTTTCCAAAACACTAATTAATCCAATTAATCATGCTCAACATTTCCAATTCATGTCCAACACAAATTGAAGCAAAATCAATTCTAAAACATGCTACATACTCACAGAAAAGGCATAGAAATAACATCCAATTTTGATTTCAATCCAATTAAATCAACAATCAATATTCATTTCATGCCAATTAACATATCTAATTGTCAAATTTCAAAAATTCACCATGAACACTTTAGGGTTATATTCGGCCATTACAAGGAATTGGGGAAAATTAGATCCAATTAATTTTTCTCAAATCCTATGATGCATAAATCTAATTCATCATCATCAAAGCACAACCAAACTACCAATTTGGAAAAATCATACTCCAAGCACACAAACCCCAAATAAAGTATATAAACCCTAAAATCCAAATCAAGCTTAAATCTCGCTCTAATACCATTGTTAGTGTCCTAGACATACCACATGATCTCTAAGCGTGATTATTGTGTGAATATTGAAGTAAGTTACGGAAAAAACTTACATTGGTTGGTGGAAGTTCAAAACTTTTATGGATGTTGAAGAAGCTCCAAGCCTTTGTAGAGTGTTTCCAACACTTGGGTGAGTTTCCTTATCCTTAAATTGACTCCTTATGTGCTAGCAAGAACAAAATTTGAAAGAAAAATTGCCCTCCAAGATTTGCACATTTTCGGCCAAGAGAGAGATGTGAGGGAGATAGTGAATAGTGAAGAGTGTGTTGTTGTGTGTTTACTTAACTTTCAAAAAGTTAAGTTGATGTGTTGAAAAAGTTGCAATAAAAACAAGCCAACCACTTTCATCACTTGTCAAAAGTTGATGTAAGTAAAGTGGGTCCCACCACTTTAAATTCAAAATTTGGTTGGCACACACAACACGACTTTGGGCCTGGTTTCGTTTAATCCGATTAAACAAATTTCCATCGCAATGTAATTAAATCATATTTATTTAAATAATAATTCCTAGCAAAATTATTACGGAAGTCGCTTACGAATTAATTCCAAAATAATTCGTTCGCTTGAATTAAAATCCAATTTTGATTCCGTGTTGAAATCCGGTTTCAATTAATATATCCAATATATTATTTTAGCCCAAATAAATTAAATAGAAAAATCCAATTTAACTATTAAATTTATTTTACCGATTAATTCCAAATTAATCGCGTTCTCTCTTATTCACGAATTAATCCCAGATTAATTCATGACACAATTAATCACAGATTAATTTTCTCTCTCTGAATTAATCCCAAATTAATTATTGCCGTAATTAATCCCAGATTAATTTTCTCTTTCATAATTAATCCCAGATTAATTCTGTTTGAGTCAAATGTCATAAGTGAATCTTTGGGAAGTGACCCAAGAGATCCCTGGATATATTGGCAGTAAATACGGTTGTCGGACTATCCGACATGTGTGTACTCGGTACCACGTTCCTACCGATTTACAAGACATGGTTGGCTTCTAGCAAAACACCGTGCCTACCCAATTCTCCATAAATATTCAACGAGTAATATATAATCTTTATCATGCGTAGTATACAGTGTATTGCGTATTACGATCCAGTATCGGATGTCACATGCTAGGCCTAGGGCTGAAATTGTGTCTGCCCAGTACGAAGCATATATCGGATCACTAGCAACTAGTCTCTGTAATTGGATAATCATGACCTAGTCATACTATCTCGAACGCTGCAGCATTTAAGAGTACCAATTCTGTATCCCTGCGTGATCATCATCTCCATATGACTGAAGTGATACTTCCATCTTGACATCACACCCAATACACTACGATTCTCAGTATACCCAGAAGAGGTGTACACAGAACCTGTGAAAGCTCCAGACGACCAAAACCAAAGTGTACTGATTGTCGCAAGTATTAGCGATGCAAGTCTCAGGTTAAGACCAAATACACCTACCCTGATTCTGATTCCCATAGACACATAGTCATACTACCAATGTGATTCCGATGGGTCTATCTAGAGCGAAGCTGTTCCTGATCCAACGGCTAACAGAACCTCCTATCACACTTGCATAAGTATCATATACTTAATTATGAGAACTATGCCGTTAAGCTTCCATAACGCGCACAAGTGCAATACTAGCATATTCCGCATTATCGATGTCCAATGGGATATTTAATGATTAAACCTTTCGTGGATTAATACCGTCTCATATCTTATTAATCCGGTATTAATCATATGGACTTTTATCATTTATATATCCAAGTAATCCAATTACAAATGATAAAAAAGCAATTTCCTTTGTCACATAGTTAATTTTTACAAAGAATACCATGTCTTTTACAAATAGTGATGCTATTGGTCATAATTGTCCAACAGTTTTGTCTAATGCTATGAACTCTGATTCCATAGTAGACATGACAATACATATTTGCCTCGAGGATTTCCATGACACGGCTGCACTACCAAGTGTGAAAAAAAATCCACTCAAAGATTTGGAATCCACTGTATCAGATACCTAGTTAGCATCGTTGTATCCCTCCAGAACATCAGGATATCTGTATAATGCAGACCATATTTTGAAGTTTCTCTCAGATACCTTAAAACCCTTACTATGGCCTTCCAATGGTTATGTTCTGGATTGCTTGTATATCTGCTAAGCCTGTTTACAGCTTGAGCGATATCAGGTCGTGTGCATTTCGTGAGACACATCAGACTTCCGATGATTCTTGAATACTCTAATTGCGATACACTTGAGCCAATATTCTTTGATAGATGAAGAGTTAGGTCTACAAGAGTTCTAGCCACATTTAGATCTCCTTTGTTATATTTCTCAAGTATCTTCTCAACATAATGAGTCTGAGATAATATATATCCTTCTGATGTTCTAGAAATCTTAATTCCTAGGATCACATCAGCTACTCCCAAATCTTTCATATCAAATTTGATGGTTAACACTTTCTTGGTAGACTGAATCATCTCATGATTACTACCAATTATCAACATATTGTCTACGTAGAGATACACAATGACATATCCTTTTTGAGTTGATTCGGTGTACACACACTTATCACACTCATTGGTTTTACACTTGACAACATCTCTTTGTCAAATTTCTTATGCCATTGTTTAGGTGCTTGTTTTAATCCGTATAAGATTTT